>OENM01001699.1:0-28387 GCA_900239745.1 Rotaria magnacalcarata | reverse complement strand
ATTTATTTTCTAAATCTATTTGAGAATTTCTGTTAAGATAGATCGCAGTTATTTACGCCTAGTTTGTCTGAAAAACATATCAAAGTGCTAGTTTACTTAATAAAATTGAATCGAAATCAATAATTAAGTTGATTGGTTAATAATTTAAATGAATTGTAAAAAGATTTTTTTCCTCAATAAGAGCATAAATATAATCGAAATAAACGTTAGCTTCTTATAAAGAGAAGAAAATATTAAGTAACTCTCAGTGTCGGCAAAATTCCCTTGAAAAACAGCTATTTTATGTTGTAGATTGATCTTTCACTTTCGTATAACAAAGAAAATATACATAAAAATCATAAAATTTATTTTTGTAATCCTTCCAAATTAATAAGCTCATCATTCTGAATAATTTTTCTGTTGAGAACACCTGATAATTCCTTACGAGTCTGATGAAAGTTGAGTTTTAGTGTGTCCAGCAAAATCTACTAAGATTATACATTTACCCCAGTGACACCAGCGTGGTTTCACACTCACCCCATATGAGGTAAATATTTTCGATATTTTACGAAATGATTTTTTGGAGCTGTTTTTGCTAGCTTTCTAAAAAAAGTTTGACTTTGACTTACAGATTTAAGATTAGTTTAGAGTGATAGAGAAGAGTTTGAGCTATCAATTGATGAAAAGAAACACACACAAATGAAGTATCAATCTCTCAAAAATTGTATTTTACAGAACTCATATAAAATAGCAGGGATTATACATTTACCCCAGTGATGCAAGCGTGATTATACATTCCCCCCAACGGGGGTGAATGAAAACTAGGAAAATTGTGATCAAAGAATACCCTGCAGATAGCTCTACGTACAGGGTTTTCAGTTGATTTTTCACCGATCGATAGAGTGTCATCTTAGCTAGGTGTCTTGTGACCAAAACCTTTTTTTTAAAATGAAAACTAAAAAAGTTATTGCATTTTTTTCTGATGCATGCTATTTTTCATTTTACACTTACCCCCACTTACTCTATATATATATACATTCGATAGAATAAAGACTTCTCTGTATCTCTATGTGTAAAATAAATTGTTCAAATAGCTTTAATTTAAAAAGATCATTAATAATTACTTGATTAATTGCAAAATGCATTAGATTACTTTTCATTACTGTAGTCTATGACTATCTAGATAACATAGTCTGTGTGACGTCTAGCTTGTGTTTGTATCCATAGTGATGTAGACTTCCTTGTTAAAATATTTGAAGTAATTAACAATTATTACGATAGTCACATTCGTCCTTCAAGAATATTCAAAACAAATTCCTCGGAGTCTTTACCATGATTTAATACATAACAGTAGGAATTAATGATGCATCGTTGATTATGAATAATGACATCAGTATTGGTGTATGACTATGAAATTATTTACAGAGTTATACCATTCGTAAGAAAATGAAATGATTTTATTCAATTAAAATGCGATTCTTCATTCATCATTAATTAATTGACGTTTTTGTTTTTAAATAATTTTGTCTGTGACAAGAGTAATATTCAATAGAATTATTGGATACTTCCTATACGATACATGATAGAAGGGAAAATGCAATTATGTTGTTGATCTAGTTTCTAATATGAAATAAAATATCTTTTTAGTATCTTTTCCTCATCAACGATAGGTTTTCATATATTCAGATAAATTTGGTTAGTTTATATTTTTTCAGTAAAATTGATCTTCAAGTAGAAGTTAAATTCAAATGTATTTTAAATAACACTACTAAGTTGAATGATGTTATGAAATCCATATGGCGATAAATAATACATATTTTGCAGTTAATTGCACGTCAATTTTTTAGTTGTGTTCCATTGACTTCCTTACGATTATATTTTCTTTTAACAGAAATATTTTTTTTTAGAATCAGTTAAAATATGGTTGAAGTTATCACTCACACCTCCGTTAGAAATCTATACAACGTCAATAACGTGACCACAAAGAAGATCATTAAAACTCATTTACTAAGAAAAACATGTCTTATTTTAGAATTTACTTTATACATAGTTATAATAAATAGAATATAGGATACAAATAAGGAATAAAATAAAATTTAAGAACTTATTGAATAACTTTTTGTCAGATTATCAAGAGATCTATTTTCTTATTATTTCTGTATAGTTTCTACAATATTCATTGTGAATAAAAGAATATTTAATTTTTTTCTTGTTTTTATACAACAACTGTTACGTTTAAATTCAAGGTCTTTTTATTTTTTAAAAGAAAAATTCTTTTACTGTTAGAAATAGATCCGAGTACATAGTAAAGATCACTTTAAGCAGTATTAATGGACCTTTTCCCACGCATAGCATGAAATGCGGCAGCTCGACGATGTGGATACATTTTCAGCATATCGTTAATAAGATACTGGATTTCGCTGTCATAATCATTTTTTAATTTTTTTTCTTGTAATGTATCATATAGATGATTTTTTATTGTTGCTGTTGCTCGCATTCTATTGTCAAGCAATGTTTTCTTCATCTGATCGCTTGTACAATTGACAATAGAGAGAAGTATGAGAAAGATAACGATATCAGCCAATGTAAATAAACGATGATGATAATTTGTATTCATGTTTTATTGAACTTAAATAAAAATATTAAATAATAAATAATAAATTGTTAATATACAGAAGAGTTTGCTATAAAACACCAGACTATAGAATGTGACTATTTTGAGTTACTGCTTGAAATACTTTTTACATCAAGGTGAAAACTACTTCTGTAGTTATTGATAGTGAGATTGAGAACTTCCAATAATTATGAATATATGCTCCATAAATTCCGTTAGAACTCTGTCGACCGATGTTGCCTTGCAAACTATCCTGTATATTGATATCTTTTCTAGCTCAACAGACTCGCACTAATCATCAAAGACATCGTTTTATCACTCTCTGTTTCTCTTGTAATGCTCGCTTTTGCAATTACAATGTTAAGAAGATTACGGAGACAGTAGAACTTATACTAAAACGGAAGACATACTTCCTTTGAAATTTGTTTCTCATTTTGTTCTTATTTGCTGTGAACGCGAAGGTCGATACATATGAATGTTTACAAAAACAAAATAATGAAACATGGACAGGAGATCAACTTGATTCTTCTTGATTCAACTATTTATTTCGATGGGGAATATCAGTTTAGATTAAGAAGATATGAATGTCTAAATAATAAATCTATATTTCCTTTGCTATATTTTGTATAAAGCAAGCATACAATAGCCACGATATTTATTCAGAATGCAAATATGTCGATTAGTTTAAAATATATTTCTTTTACTATTCGAAGAACACTTTAAAGCGATGTATAGACATCTGATTCATAGGTTATGATATAATTTAATAAGCAAAAAGTAATTTTAACATATGAAGATTGATTTTCTGTCACAACAATTTAAATATAATATATCGATGATTTAAAGATTTCTCACAATACTTAGAGACTATGTTATTTATGGTAACGCTATATAATCATTATATTTTGATATACGAAAAGAATCACTGAAATTGTATGTGAAATCTAATGCAATATAGAACTTCGTAACTTCAATTCTTAATTATGGATATGTATAAAATTTTACGAACGCATTAACTAGTTTTTTTTTCCATAGTAATCTTTCTTTTTACGTTACTCATACTATTGTTTATTGGTAAAATTTATTAGAAAAAAGAATTATTTGGTAGGCATCCCAAGTAAAAGAAGTGTTAAAATTCTTCATGCAATGCCCACGAATTGTTTGTATGAATTATATCTGATAATATAATTCAAGGTCAATATACGTATCGACATTTACTTTTTGTAAAAAAAAAGAAAAATAATGAATTTTGTATAGAGCAAGATTCTTAAAATGAAATACACTTTAAAATGCTTTCAAGTGTTTACAAATGCTTTCAAGTGTTTACAAATGCTTTCAAGTGTTTACAAATCCTTTCAAGTGTTTACAAATGCTTTCAAGTGTTTACAAATGCTTAGTTTTTCAAATAAAATTTTCGCATAACATCTATTTATGTATTTTCATTTTGATTAAATTTGAGTGATATAATTGATTTAGAGTAACATAGAATCACAATTATATCTTTAGAATATTGTTTTCAAATTTTTAACATAGAACTAAAAACTAAATATATACCAATCAATTGCTACTTACATTTTTTTGCTAAAAATGTTTCTAGTAAAAATAGAATATCACGCGCCAAGTATGCCTTTTTTCTTTCTTTTTGATTCACAGGAAACGTTTATTTTGTTCAAAGAATTTTAACTCAACAGTAAAAAGCAATACATTTATTCAGTGATTCTTGACGGAGAGAGATGCTGAATACTGGAGACAATTATGTATATCGATAAATACGACAGTTTTTAAGGAACAATACACCCATTCCTTTTAGCTAATGACTAGTAATGGTTCTGACAGGAACTGAAAAAATTTCAAATAACATTAATAAAATAATATTCGTGCAGCATTTATTGAAAAATGCATTAAAGAAAATGAAGTGCAACTGTAATAGGTAGAAATCTTCAGTTTGTGCTTTTCTTCGATAGAAATTAATGAGCCATCGCGCTTCCGATTTTTATCAAACTCGTATTTCTCAGAGACGCACGTACTCTTTAATTATTATCTCAGGAGAGACAAGCAAGATTGCATTCATGTTGAAATAGTGAATGCTACAGCTGAATCTAGTTTCTATTTTGAAGATCAACACAGAAAAAGTCTATTCAAATTATAAAATTCATAATGCATTTGTTTTCCTAAATTCGATGTGATTAGCATATCGTTAAAATTGTGTTTTTATTGATGTATTAAAATATTGAAATTGTTCAATATTCACATCATACAAGCTTTTCTTATTCTCCAATGTTATTTATTAATTTTATATTTTATATTAATTACCAAAGTTTGGTTTTTGCTTTAACTATCTATACTACGAGTTGCATGGACAGTTGATATATTGACTTCACTTAAATCTTTATTGAATAGCAGCAGTAGTGTTCGTACTGTTGATTTTATCAGAAATTTTCTTATCAGCTCAATCGAATCGATTTTTAACTCATCGTATTGACTTCAGAAGTAAATTGTTCAATTAAGAAGTCTGATGTGATATAATATATATACATATAATAAAACATTGTGGTGGTGCGGTCTCAGGTGACAAACTCTTCCTTTCCTTGTGATTAGTTCTATCTAGTTAGCTTATAAATTTGTTCAAGCATTTATTAAATAATATCCTGAATACTTCATTTAACACAGTATAGACTAAATCATAATTAATGCTCATAGAGATTATGCATATGTAATTATCCAATTATCATTACTATGAATGGATAGGCTAGTCGAATGATTTATGATTTAGTTATGTTCTTATCTGAATCAATCAATATAGCTGATTATATATATCTTCAACTGATCATTGAGACGGCGATGAAAACAGTTAGATCATCAAAAACACAATCAAGCAATTAGCCAATTTCTAAGAACGAAATAAGCAAAATTAAACAATATTTCATCAACCAACAAAATATTTGATGTTGAGTCATCATATTAAAAAATCTATTCATTCCATTGAGACGTGTAATGATTATTCATACACAATAACGAAATATAGTGTAATTCATCTATATTTGAAAACAACATTCACGTATAGTCAATAATTGCGAAGTAGCACACCATATGGAGAAAACTATGATGTTGTTCATGTTGTGCTAGTTTTTTTTATAAGTGTAAATCAATAATAAGTCGATTTCCGTAATAATTAAAATAAAGATTGAAATTGACTATCTTTGTATTCTAATATGTTTTACTTCAAATTTTAAAATAGTATTCACATTGTACACTAATTATTCTCTAATCTTGAACCAATTCAGGAAATACACCTTATGAAAAACTTGTCTGTTAAATTTCACGAACTGCTGATTTTTATAGTCAATCATTCAATGTACTACATTTTCTAACAATTGAAATTCAATCATAGTTCCACTGATATGTTTTTCGATAATTCAAAGATATTTATAAGAAAAAAATGATCACATTGGAGATGTCACTATGAAGCGCAAATTGAAAACCCCATCTATCGCACACTCTTTGATTGGTCAAAACCGTTAATCAGTCTATCATACATACTTTTCTGCGAGATTGTTTTTTCATGCAAATTGGTAGTAGTTTTCGCTCCTTTCTGTTAAACTTGTGAATAGAAATGTGCCTCGAAATAATTCCTATCGCTATGTTTTATAACGATTAATCTATTTCACCTTAGATGAGTTCCGTTTCCCGTCGATCAGCATTACTTATTGATAGTTTTAAACGTGTGCATAATTATTTGCGTATATCATTGACAGAACGATGTAATTTAAGGTTATTTGCATATTTTCATAATATCAAAGCACGACATACTAACCATGATTCACTTGAATAGATGTCAATATTGTATGCCAGAAAAGGGAGTTGAATTGTCTCCTGCAAACCATATATTGAATACAAATGAAATATTACGTCTTGTTCGTATTTTTACTGAGCATGGTGGAATTAATAAAATTCGTTTAACTGGAGGAGGTACGTCGTTACTAACGTTAAGTAGCTTATTATTAACGTAAGAAAATTTATTTGTCTCATTCGAAATTTTATAAATTCCTTTTAGAACCAACTATTCGTAAAGATCTTGTGGATATTGTACATGGTATACGTTCGTATCCATCAATGAAAACAATTGGAATAACAACAAATGGTGTTCTTTTACATCGTTTACTTAAACCACTTGCGCAAGCTGGCCTTAATTCATTAAATATATCACTTGACTCATTAGTTGCAGAAAAATTTGAATTTCTAACACGACGCGCAGCATTCACCCGTGTTTTAACCAATATACGTTTAGCATTGGATATTCCGAATTTATATCCACTTGTGAAAATCAATTGTGTTGTAATGCAAGGAGTAAATACTGATGAATTGACTGATTTTGTTGAATTAACTCGCGATCAACCCAATTTAGCTGTACGTTTTATTGAATATATGCCATTTAGTGATAATAAATGGAGTAACAAAAAGTATTTTCCATATGAAGAAATGCTAAAAATAATAAAACAAGAATATGATTTAGAAAAACTTATTCAAGAAGATAAAAATGATACAACCAAATGGTATCGAGTGAAAGATAATGCTTATTCGGGAAAAGTTGGTTTTATTACGTCTATGAGTGAACATTTTTGTTCGACGTGCAATAGAGTCAGAGTTACGGCTGATGGACAATTGAAAGTTAGTTTATCTATTAAGTAAAGAATTTTACCTTTGAAAAAAAATGTTTTTAGGTTTGCCTATTTGACAATAAGGAAGTATCATTGCGTGATGCTCTTCGATCAGGTTTAAGTGATGAAGAAATCTATTCATTAATACAACGAACATTATATAAAAAAGAAAAAGAACATTTGTCGGTGGATATTTTATCAACACAAGAGAATCGTCCAATGATTCTAATCGGTGGATAAGAAAAGCAAATTGAGATAATCAAGCAAATATGCGGCAATATGATTCATTTTTATATTATAAAGTTTTTCATTGTTTTTATTTGTTATTTTTAATTTACTGTGATTTTTAATTGCATTTAAATGCAAATAAATGATATACACGTGCTTTCTTTTTAGATAATGTTGGAGTCAAAAGAACTTGTTGTCCTGATTATCAATCTACTTTGTATAGCAACAGCAGCCAAAGGAGAGCAATGTGTAAGTAAAACTTGTAAATACTTCTATCTTCAGTAACATTTGTTGTGTATTTCGTAATAATTACACCACTTCTAATTACAGTTATTAATTTATGCAGAAACAATCGATCAATAATGATTACTAACTTTCCATCTACTATTTTAAACCAAAAAAAAAAGCAAATGAGAGAAATGTAATATTTTAAAAATAGACAAGACTACAGTGTTGTGTTTGTCATCTATATTATTTTTAATATGGTTTACTTTTATAATTAATCACTTGTAGGTTTTTTTGCTTCGTTTGATTTTTCATATCAATTTTTTATATGATCTAAAGGAGAAAAAACACTTCGCAGTGGGTGGATTTGATTTAGATGTTCGTTTGTTTTCTGGATTAATAATTCCTCATAAATTTTCTTTTTATTAAGTCTCAAACAAAATACACTGTATCAAAATGTTACAACAATCAAGAGTATCAGTGGTTAATTGAACTACCGAAAAATAAAACATCGTGTGACGGTAAATCAGTGGCTCGACCCAAAGCTGTTGTGTGCAGTAAGTGAATTTTCAAAAATAACATGTTTTAGGAGTAATAATCTCATTTATTTCTGCTCAGATTTTGCTTGTCCAAAAGGGAAAACATTTGATGTAAATACACTTGATTGTCAAAGTTGTCCAGCTGGAACATTTTCCCTTGGTGGTGGCCAGCAGTATACATTTAATGGAGCCAATGATGTTGAATCATTACCACTGGAACTCTCAGTTGACGCAACATCATTGGTATCACGATATAATTTTGAGTGTAAAAAGAACCGGTACTTGCTTAGTAATTGATTATCTCTTCAATATTGAAAACAAATAAATATTTTAGACTTTGGCACATCGCAGGAAATATGCTTCAAGTTGATGTACAACCCAATTGCGCTACTGTGCTTTCGTTTCGAGTTAAACTTGAACGAGCTGGATCAATTACCATAACATATAATTTAGCTACTTCACTCGTTTTTGGAACTGTAAATAATCAATTGATATCATTTGTTTGATTGAAATGAATTTTTTTTTCTTTAGATCGCATCACGATGTGACTTTGCTATGAAACAAAATGATGATAATAATAACAACGATGATGATCTAGATGAAAGTGATTCAAAAGGCCGTATTATGTTTAGGTTACATCCAACCGGTTATGGTGCATGGTCGAACAAAAAAGTAAAAACTAATATTTTGATTGTTATCATATATTAATTAGTTTACAATGATTCATTACAATAGATGATGATTCCAGAAGAAGGAGTGTATACAATTACATTGTACACTGCTAGTTTTAATACATTCCATTTTCCATTTGCAATTCGATCAATCATTGTCGATGGTTAGTAACTAATAGCAAGAGATTATTTTATTTCAATTGTATTTTGTTGTTGTAGGAACTTCATTGATTCAAGAGTGCATTCCATGTCCAGCAGGTAAACTGCATATAGATTCAGAACTTTACTATACACGTGCTTTTTATGACAAATTATGTATCTTTTTCAAGGTACATATGCTTCAATCGAAGGTTCAGATTCTTGTAAACCATGCCCAATAAATACCTATGCTGGCTCTGAAAGTTCTACTGAATGTCTTCTCTGTGAAACTTCGACACAATATTCAGGTAAAAAATATTACTGAATTTTTGATTTCATCGATCAAATGACAAAATTAGATGAGGGATCATCAAAATGCTTACCAAGACCTATCTGTGAAGCGAAACACTATCAAAAAGTATTCATCGGATGTGATAAATCCAATATGGTATAATGTCATGTTTCTCACATTAAAAAATATTTCAATATTTCAATTCCTTAGGCAACAGTTAAATATGAACCTATTCAACCAAAAATTTGTATGAAAGGTGATCTACCTATAGAAACGAAACAGGCGTCTTGTGGAACATGCAATCCGTTCGTATCTGTTTTGTTTACTTTTGCTCATATCAATTCATTTTTATCTTTTAGCGGTATGTATAAAAAAATAGATGGCGATCATTGTGATTTTTGTCCACTGCAAACTTATTCAAATGGAACTTTAAACGCATGCCTACCATGTGAAAATAAACTTTCTCTTTTACCTGGTTTGTACTATAAAATTTGGAATGAACTACCACCTTATCTCAATAGAAGTTACATGTCGTTCGATGAAATTAAAGATTGTATGTAGTATATAATGTTTACGTTAGTTGAGAAATATTTATTTGATTTATTTTGAAGTAAATCGATTCGATCCTCGGCAAAGCTGGGTTAGTAGTAATTTAGATATATATCTTTGCTGTAACTCTGTAGTTTTATTGAATAGATTCCAAGTATAGATTATATATCATCGCAAGCACTGCCTGATATGATATCTGTATTGAGTTTAACTATTTCTAAAGGTTTTCGTCAAACAACAATAACGAAGTCGGTTAAAGACTTCGGAATATTATTTTTTAAATTTTCAATACAGTGTCAATCTTCATGTACATTTTTCTTAGTTTCTCAGGTAATTGGAATGCATAAAAATTATATTTGAGTCAGAATTTTTGTCGACTAGGATCTAAATGATGATGATTTTAGTTGGGAAATTATTGAAAAATGGAATATAAAAACAAAATCTGAACATAAGGATATGATGAACTATACGTATGTTTTTATTTTTATTTATGAATTAAAAACTTGTTCAGTTTTTCGTTATCCTTAGATATCCAATTCAATATCCTAGTGAAATTATGTTTAATTGGCTGTTTACATCCGATGATGTAGATGACGAAATTGATGAAGTTCGTATTTATGAAATTAGTGTTACGAATACAGAAGTTGGTGGATCTGATCGATGTGTTAGTTGTGTAACAACTAATAACCAAGTAACGGAGTAAGAAGAAGACAAAACAAAATAGAAGAATCACTATTTTGTTATTGCTCTTTATGCTTACTTTAAACAGATGTCAATCATGTACGTCTGGACATATTTTGTCAAATAATACATGCATTCGTTGTCCAAAATTAACAATAGCTAGTCGCGTCCGACCCAATGACCCAGTTCCAACAATATGTGAACCATGTGCAAATAATACAGTAACAGATGATGGTGTTTCATGCTATGTACCATGTGCACAAGCATTTGATGGAAATGTCGAATATGATTTAAATCCAATATCGATGTATGTATATAAAAATGAAGATTTTATTTTTTTTCGGTCCATATTATTGATTGCATGTTTTGTTTTTGTTTAGTATTTCATTTCACGGTTCAAAATTATTTACACAAAAAGGTAGTGGCTATTTTCATGTATTCAATACAAGTATTTGTGGTCAAACTAGTGTTACTTGTGCCAAAACAGCAGTGCGTAAAAAAGTTCTATGGAAGAGGAAAAGCACGTTTTTTTATTTAATTTTGTTAGACATCAGATGAATCAAAACGTTCAAAATTTCAAATGAAAATCGACTCGAAATTATGTCGCATGGGTACTGTACCAGATCAAAATGACAATAAAACATCTGTAGCTTATATTGATGAGTAAATATAGCTTTTATTATCATGTATGTGTTTTTTTATTTTATACGATTTTCTTTTTCTTTTCAGTTTCGGCGAAGAATTATTAAATGTATCATTATCGACATCAAAACTTTTTCCAGCACTTCGTTCTGATTATAATTTATCTGATATAATACTTGTTTATCGAGCTGATTCATCAAGTTCTCAATCGAGTTGTTCTGAACGTATTACATATTTGTCATTACGTTGTGATCATCTATTTGGTGATGATAACCTTAATTCAACAATAAAATATAAATTACAAACGCCAAATGAATGTGTAACAGGTACATGTGATGGATGTACATTTCATTTTCTTTTACGCACACCATTTGCTTGTCCAACATGTGACGAAAATAAAAATGGATATCGTACTTTTTTTGGTCCATGTAAATTTGGTCGACAAGAAGTACGAAAAATACCATATACGTATGTTGCCTTAAAATATTGTTTGTCTTTTCGGACAAAATGAAATTTTCATTTTTCTAACGTAGATATTGTTCACATAATTTAACTGAAAAAGTTGAAACTCATCCATGCTCTATCTTATCGCTCGAAATTAAAATAATTATTGGCTTATTTGTTATAATAGCAAGTGCACTTACAGCAATCGTTATTATGTGTTGGCGAAAAAATCGAAAGTAAATTTAAGAAATCGGCTTCAATTGAAGGTATATGTTTATTTTCTTTCATTATTCTTAGACTAGAATATCGTTACATGCAATTAATTGAAAATACGAATCCTGATGACGATGCACCAATTGATAATGTTTGCGCGCAAATTAGTGATGAAGAAGACTCAAGTGAGGAAGTGCAATTTAAAACACAATCACGAGCCAAAAAGATTATGAATGTTGTTCGAAAAGCTATCAGAAAAGTAGATATAAAAAGAAATTATTTTTAAGTAATATTTTCAATTTTTATCTGTTTAGAATCCAGGGAATGGACAATCTGAACCATTCGGTGGTGACGGATTTTTATTGGCAAGTACATCAACAAATGAGACATGAATCTCGACATACTTTTGATTAATTTTCTTTTCTGACTCGATCTGCTTATTAAAATTTTAACAGTGACATTTTTGCTGTTTTTCAATTGTATTCCCACTAACAATTTGTTTGTTTTGTTTCCTTATCTTTTCTCAAAGTTTATTTTACCGTCCGCAGACGTCTTACGAAAAAACTTTACTCAAATATGATATCAAAAGTATTTTATTCTGAATCTCTGTTTTTTTCTTCTTTTTGTTGTACGTTTTCAAATATTCATGATTTTGTTTTGCATCTCAATATTATATTCAAATATTTGTTGTATTTTTGTCTTAAAAAAATAAGTTGGTAATATAAACGAAAAGTATAATTAATTCAACTGATTTGCTTCTCTTTGTCAAAACTAAAGATCGATCAGATTCAAACGAAAAACCTTTGATCTGAACAAAAACAATATACATGAATAGTTTTCAGATTGGGAATTTCAAAGTGTCAGAAATATTCAAATCTTCTCGGAGTGTTCAAATTGATGGACATACTTTTAGAGTATTATTTTTAGAATTTGCGGATCTGATTTTCCAAAGACATGTTTATTGCAAGAAAAACAAAAATATGCTTGTATCTTGTTGTCAGTCAAACTAATGTGAAATTAATATTTCTTAAATGATAAAATTTAAGAGTAAAATGACCCCCTTACACATTGAATTTGAAATTTAACATTTGGAAATATTTGACTCAAGGATATATTTTCAAGAAAAAACTACACAGTAATAGTTAAATCGATTCGCAATTATACTATGATTTCGACTAGATATGCACATAAATATAAATGTACACGATAAACAAAAAAAAAGATAATACTGCTGAAAGGTCTTTTCTAGCTCACGTTTCGATAATAATGATAATATGATAGATGACTGTCTTCAATCATTTGACAGCTGTTCGAATAATAGTTACATATAAGTTTCGTTCTCTGCTTTTTTTCTTATAATACCAGCTGTTTGATGTTGCATTAATTATCATATTTCATTGGTTATTTTATTCTCCAATGATCAAACTTCATTATTCGATTCTTTTAAAATACGAATGCATTTAGAATCATTTATAATGTAGAAACTCATGATCTAACATTTTTATTTTCAATATTTATCTCGTTTTTATTTTCACATTCTATGATATCTTTAAGAAAAGTCTTTCTAACTGTTAATTTAATTGGTAAGGAACGAAAAAAAAATCCGCGTGGTGGCCAAGTTTATCTTAAAAAGGCTGCCTAAAACATAAACGTCGACATCAGTCATCATCATTATAGTTTTACTTTTACCTGTTTATTTTGTTCGAGTTAATATTTGTACTTTGATTTGTTTTTTATATCATATCTTGTAGATCAACAACAGATCTCAGTCTCTTTCTTTTCTCATTAGTTTTTCATCATTTTCTGGTTATCAGATACAAAAATTGAAAACAATAATACTACAAGATGAATCCTGAATAGTGAGTCATCAAGATTTATGTTTTGTTCGAAACAGAAATGAATGATTGTTTGTTTGTTTGTTTTTATTTAGCGATTATCTTTTCAAATTGTTGCTTATTGGTGATTCTGGTGTAGGCAAGTCATGTCTATTATTACGTTTCGCTGTAAGTTAAATCTGAAATAAGATTTTGATCAAAAATATTCATATTAAATCTTTCTTGTTAGGATGATACATATACTGAAAGTTATATCAGTACAATTGGTGTTGATTTCGTAAGTTTATTTTTGTATTATTTTAAAGAATCGTTTGGATTAAAAGAAATTGCTCGTAGAAAATTCGAACAATTGATCTTGATGGTAAAACAATCAAATTACAAATTGTAAGTGAATTCTTTTTTTTTATCGAATAATTTCTTGTAATTCATGTCTATTTTTCTTTTTGCTAGTGGGATACAGCTGGTCAAGAACGATTTCGTACCATTACAAGTAGTTACTATCGAGGTGCACATGGTATTATTGTTGTTTATGATGTCACCGACCAAGTACTAATTGTTCTCATCAGACATATGAAATATTCTAGCTGATTCTTCTTTCATAGGAATCATTTAATAATGTAAAACAATGGCTTCAAGAAATCGATCGTTATGCTAGTGAAAATGTGAATAAATTATTAGTTGGAAATAAATGTGATTTAACGGCAAAAAAAGCTGTTGAATATACTAAAGCAAAAGTATGAACATCACTTGCAATTCAAAAAATAACTTGCTCTTTTTTCATTACATAGGAGTATGCAGATTCATTAAATATTCCATTTTTGGAAACATCGGCGAAAAATTCGACGAATGTCGAACAGGCATTTATGACGATGGCAACAGAAATCAAGTCTCGTATGGCATCAGTTCAATCAGGACCGACGGGTAAACCATCAACCAATGTTAATATAAATACTGAAAGAAAGCCAGTACAACAATCGGGCGGTTGTTGTTAGAAAACAAAAGATGATTTTTTATGAAAAAAAAAGAACCACGCCGGCTGATATTTATACACATATAACTAATCTATAATCTACATTTTTGCGATTCTTAAAGCTTTCTGTTTTTTGATTTTTTGTTTTTTTTTGTTTTTTCAATGTCGCTCTTTCTTTTCGCACAATAAACCAAACAAGACCAATAAAAAATTTATATATGGAAAGTCTAAGCGAAAAGAAAACTTGGAATTTTCTTCTTTCCTTCGAGTCAATTCGTATAACTTTAAGACAGAAAAACATTACCTATTAATTCCATGCATTTTTCTTCTCGATTTTTTCGTCTATGTTTCGACTTGTTTTTAAAGTTGTTCTATTTTTAATCAGAAAAGCAAACAAAAGACGCGTGGCACTAGCTAAATATGTTTTCTTTTTCGTTTTCTTTTTCTTGTTCTATTTTATGTTCGTGTTGTCTCTTTAACAATATGTTGGTGAATATGAAAATATATTTCTGGATTTCGTCATTTTATCTATTATTGCTCGTTCTTCTATCAGCTGTCTCTTTTGCATATATCATCCATATTGTTTGTTTGTCTCTCATTCACTTTTTCTTGACCGGCAATAAATAAATAAATAGAAAAAGATGATATATCCTCAATACTTTGCCTTTTGTTTTTCTAGAAACTTTTATCAATTGACCATGCCTGTTCGAGAAATTTCGAACGATACTCTTAATGCTGAATTAATATCAGCCGGCGATAAACTTGTCATGGTCGATTTTTTCGCCACTTGGTATGATTTATCTTAGTCTTTTTTTTAAATTAATCATTCAATGTTTAGGTGTGGTCCATGCAAAAACATTGCTCCACATATTGATCAATTAAGTAGTCAATATCCAAATGCTGTTTTTCTTAAAGCAGATGTTGAAAAATGCACTGTAAATATCCAATAAAATTCTATATATATGTCGTAGGATAGATTAAAATCCAGTGCAGATTAAAATAATTTTGATCTGAACTAGTTCAGTTTAAAATTTTTCTTTGTTGAAATCGAAGTTATTTTAATCTGAACTGAATTTCAATCTGCCCTACAACATATATATATCTGTTCTTTTTAAATTTATCTTGAACGTTGCTTTATTTTTATTTGAATAGAACGAAGCATTAAAATATTCAATAAAAGCCATGCCAACATTTGTCTTTTTTCAACATGGTAAAGAAGTTGCTCGTTTACAAGGTGCTAGTAAAGATCCTATCGAACAAACCATTAAAAAATTTTACAAAGACACACCAACAAAGGATATTGGCTATGTAAGAGCTTGAACTTCATTTTCTTTTTTTTATGACTTACTATTATTTTTATTATTATCTTTTTCAATGACATTTACAGACAGATCTAAAACCATTTATTGAAGAGAAAAGTTGTACGGCCTTAAATGAAATTGATAAATGGCAAAATGCACTACTCGATAATCAACCAGGAATGTTCAGATCAGATGAAGATGATCCTGAAGTAAAAATTCAACTAATAGAAACCATTCATATAATTAATATGTTATTTAGCTGATTCTTCATATTGCATTCAATCAAGTAGTAAAAATTCATTCAATTGCTATCGAAGCACCAGAAGGTAACTCGTATGGAAATTTTCGTTTTTTGAAAATGATTCAATTAATTTTTATTTTCAGAAAATGGTCCAAAGACTGTGAAATTATTTATAAATCGGCACGCAATCGATTTTAATGATGCAAAAAGTAGTGAAGCTGTACAAACGCTTCAGTAAAATCGAAACTTGTCTTTTGTTTCTATTTAAACTCGATTTATTTATTTATTAGATTCGAAGCAAAACATCTTAAAGATGGATTACCAGTTGAATTAAGATTTGTTAAATTTCAAAGTGTTCAATCGATTGCAGTAAAAATTTTTATTTATTCTCGTAAATGTAGAAAGATTTAATTTTAATTTTTAAATTAAGCTTTTCTTTGCAAACAATCAATCTGATTCAGATCAAACAGCTATTAAATCTGTTACTTTCTATGGAACACCAATTGTCACAACAAATATGAAAGATTTCAAGAAAGTCAGTCTAAAATACTTGTTAACTTTATTTAATTATCATTCAATATTTCTATAAATATAGGCGGAAGGTATGCCAGTCGCTAATACGTAATAAAAATCAACAGATATCAATACAAATATTTTTCATTCTCGATCTATGCTTCATGTTTTATGTTCTGTCTTTTTCTGTTATGGATAAGTTTAAAACAAGACAAAAAGTTGATCCAATGTCGTTATTAAAAAATACATAATCTTAATCTTTAAAATATATTCTATTCACGATAATATCGAAGTCTATGACGGTTGCGATAACATAGTAGAACAATATTTCAGTAAATATAGAACAGAAATCTACTGACTCATTTCTTTTGTTTTGAAACAAAATAACATTTCGATATCTAGACATTTGTACTGACCATTGACCATTGTATCATTGTTAGGATACAGCTTATATCAAACGTTCAAGTTCTATAAATTCGATGTAGTTTTACATTTCAATACTACAATAGATCTACATCTTGAAGAATAAATAATCAAAAACAAATAAATGTCTGTTGACATGCTGTTAAGAATCCACAATGTTTCGATGTATTTCAACCTGAATAAAAGCGAGCTGTTAACTTACTTTATGAATGTTTGTATAATTTATGAAAATTTTGTGTCATTAATCCAATATTTGACACTTTCTACAGGGTTTGAATCATCTCCGAACCTAAAATTGCTTATCATCAAATTTAAATTCGATATTTTTATTTTGAACGCCGATTCAAAATTTAGAATTAGAAAGTACCAGACTGAGTAGATAACTCCATGATAGACATACATACTTCATCGAATAACAACTATAATGATGTATAGTTAAAAAGTTACCTTAACAATTTCAACACAAAAAGAAAAACATAGTTTATGTATTCTAAAGAGAATGTCAGTCTTTTCTCGAAAGATAATAGATAAAGATTTAAATCTAGTTGGTATGTTTTCTGTGATTCCTAGAATAAGCAACAGCTGTTTTTAAATGAACATTATGTTTTTATAATTCAACTATGTTTAGATTTACAATAATTGACTGTTTTAAATAAAATAAACTTCACTAGTCGATGAGAAACATGGGAAATGTTTGCTCTTTGAATTGAAAAATACAAAACTAGTTTGATACTTTCTTCAGCTGATAATGATGAATAGAATGAGAATTCTTCTGTATTCATTTTCTTCTCTTGCAAAATTTAACACTCTAAATAGTAGATCGCGATTGGAAAATATGAATCTCTGTAGATTGTGTCGAAAAGACACATTAATAATTCATTTTTGAATATTATTCATAATGACTAGAGAATAGTTTGAATGAATTCAAGAATTATAGATGAAACATATTTTGTTGTAAAGACATATGCAAACTCTTTCACTTTTTTCTTTTCATCATGATTAGAATGTCGAACGAATAATTATTTTAAGTAAACTGTAATCTTTTATTTTTAATTCTAACTTTGATCCAAAAACTTTATGTCAAATCATTAGTAACAGATAATCATAGATGACGATATTCATTTAAATCTATTTTTATTTGATACAAATCATATAATAAACAAAGAAAACCAATATCGTACACATTAAAGAAAGGACCAATGACGTTCTATATTTTTATTTATCTTGGTTATATTTATATTTATATAAATGAAAACACTCACACACACGCGCACACACAATATGCAAAGAAGAAAGAAAAGAAAAAGAAAAAATTGTTTATTCCAAAAAGAAAGAAAATACACCATTAAATGTTAATGTGTCGATGATGATGACGATGATGATGATGATGATGATGGTGTAACAAGTTTACATGTACAAAATGGTAATAGACATCGATGATGAGATTGATGTCTTGGTAAAGCTCCAAGTGGTGATGTTCGTGATAACATACTCATAGATGCTGATGATGGGATCGATGGTGGAGTTGTATGATGAAAATAAAGTGGATGAGGTGGAGGATAAGGTGCAGCAAAAAGACGACTTTGATGATGATGATGATTCAAATAATTTGATGCCATAATTGGACTAAATGCTGATTTAGTTGCTTCGGAGTAGACACTTGCAATAACACGTTTAACAGCTTCGGACATTTCATGTTCATTGGATGGAAGAGGGAAAAGTTGGTGTACTGGTTGATTTGTAGCTGCTTCTTTCATTCTTGGTGATAATGAAGGTGAAATAGGCGATACTGGATGATCAGAAACTATTTCATCTGTTGATCGAACAGCAGGAGGTGAGGTAGATGCCAACTTTTTTGAACGATTATCAGGTGGTGTTGATGATAGATGAGAACTTTTGCTATTTGTATCTTCACCATCGGCATCTTTATCATTCATTTCATTATAAATTGGAGTTTTTTCAACAGTCACAACTTAAAATAAAGAAACTATTTTAATTAAATTATTCGGCTATTTTTTTGTTATTATTTACCATCATTTGAATTTTCTTCATCATTACTTGTATCACCTTCTTCACCATCCAATACAGTTGATGTTGTTGCTAAACCTTCAGCAGTTGCATTAAGTGTTCGTCGTAATGCTAAAATTGTTTCTGGTGGTGTACCATAAATAGCACTTAATTCTCGAGCATCATTTTCTTCTTGGGCTTGTTGCCGCCGCAACGCAACCTATAGAGAATAATAATAACAATAATTATAATAATAACTTATTATTTGATTCACTTACTTGTGCAGCCATAACACGTTGTCGTTCTGCAATAAGTGTACATTTAGCACAAACGCAATCCTTCCAATTGCAATAACGTTTATGACCTTTTAATGCTGATACAACACCATGATTTCTACATCGTGCACATTTTGGTGTACGTTGATAACGTTCAGTAGCACGTAATAGAAGAGCATGCGGTAAATAACGTGGAAAAGCAGAAGAGGCAATTGATGATGACGATGATGACGATGATGATTGTTGATGTTTATTATTAGTATTCATGTTTCCAGCTTTATTCATTTTTTTTGTATTATTACGAGATGATGGGCTTGTACTCATAGTCAGTTGATGTGTCTTATACGTACGTAGTGTCGATATATCACTGATCAAAATTGTGATTAATATATCATTGTAGACACAATCGATGAGAGAAAAGGAGAAAATGAGAAAGAGAAAAAAAGAAGAGAAGAAATTAACGAATCAAAATAAAGCTATAGAGCAATCGGACAGATCGTTGATTGGTGCCAAATGATCGTTTCTCTTTTTTTTCTGTATTCTCTTATAATGATATCAACATTACTTGTCAATAAAAAAAACACAATGACGGTCTCCCCAACAACTACGTGTATGTATAACAACAACAATACCCATACATACAAAGATCGATTACGTATAGATTGATGAAATACCATCAACAAACTTACTAAGAAATAAGAGAATACAGACTATGCACACACTCTAATATACGAACCACTAATACTGCTGCTTTTTTTCTTGCAGTTTAGGCAACGTATCAATTTTCGCTCTATACAACAACGTTTCACCTTTTTTTCTTTTTGTTGATATACATACATATATATATATATATATGTTCGATTATATAGGCGTGAAAAATGATTGACTTTGAAACTAACAAAAAAAAGTTATACGAATAATATTTGATACGATATCAAATAAATACGATATGATTTATGAAATCATTTTATATATTAAATCTGCCCGGCAGACATCCGGAAATAATTTCGGGTCGATGATTTTCTTCTTTTTTATTAT
Organism: Rotaria magnacalcarata; assembly: GCA_900239745.1. Lineage (NCBI taxonomy): Eukaryota > Metazoa > Rotifera > Eurotatoria > Philodinida > Philodinidae > Rotaria > Rotaria magnacalcarata. The sequence goes on along the minus strand of OENM01001699.1, from coordinate 7,911 downwards.
TATGACAAGTGGATTAAGATAAGATCACTTTTTTTCGATATGCTTTTCTTTTCTTCAAAGATAAATATAAATTAATTTGTCTTTCTTCTTATTAACAAAAAGAAAAAATCATCAATGAGAAGATTACTGCACTCATAAAGTTGACAACATGTCGGAAAAAGCTTGTTGTAGTCAAACTAATATAGATATGTAAGGAGGCGTACACACCGGAAATCATTACTAATGCAAGAACATCCAACCATTAATGGACACAAGAAAATAATATACAAGACCAACAAATGGTTGCTATTTTCTATCGTGCACAGTGGTTGGTATTTATATAGATTTATTAGAGAATAATGGAATAAACAAGTAGAGAAAAAAAAATGTTCTTGTGAGCTAATCATATTGATTGTTATGTTTGTCGAAAATCATTATTTGTTTTTGTAGACTAATGTATGAAAGTGCATAGCTACAAGTGTCCATCACAAATGAAAATATCAAAATCCAACTGAGAAAAAAAATAAGAACAAAGTCAAAATTAAAGAAAAAGGAATTTTGATCCTTGGATCAATGAAATGTAAATAATGTAACAAAAGAAAGGTGTATCTAATTGGCTTGAATGGCAGATGGTTTGTTTCTATGCGCTCTTTCGTTTGATTTCGTCAGATAAAACAAAACACATAGTTCTTTAGTTGCCTTCTTAATGACGACATTTCTTCTTTTCACATATATACTCATTCTTTGTATATAAGATCAATATGATATGGTGACCAAGAGGAATTTTAAGCCATCATGTATAATATAGTAGTCGTAGTTTTAGTCGGCGACAACGTTTGAAAGTAATTTGAGATTGGTCAAACTCTCTTCAGGAATTAACTTTGATAAGTCACAAAGAATAAAACGACAACAATACAACGAATTGAACTGCAAAGTGAACGAATGGATATATTGATCTTTAATTTTTGTGTACATGTCACACAAATCATACACCTACACAAATAGAATCAGAGAGCAACACGAGAGGTCATAGAGATGCCGCTGTGTTCTTTGTACACTTGACGTTTTTCTGTTGTGTTTCTTATTCATACTAATTAATTATTTGATGTAATACATTGCAAAAAAAGAGAATCCTAAGTGGATAATGATGTAAGCACGCGGCATGACTAAACCATACTTGAGTATATACATATATGTATATTATAGAATAGATTTAAGTTGACTGTTCAAATAGAGTAATTGTCATTTTAGAAATTTTCTTTGTACAAAGTTATTTTTTTTTTCGTTCGTAATTTTTACGATTGTAGGAAATCTATCTTTTTGTGTTGAAACTATGTTAAATATTTGTTGAAATGAATTTACCTGTATGAGAGAGCACATCCTATTCTATTCCGTGATTTTGTTTTATTTGAATAGTATCATATATAGTAAGGGGCACTGTTTCTTTATATTTATATTTACACAATAACATACTAATTTTCTTCATGAACGTCACTCAATTTACTCTTCGATGATTTTATGTTTCATTTGATACATGACTTGATGAAATCAAGAATTGTAAATCTGTAGCCTTTTTTCTTCTTCTTCTGTTGATTGGTATTGAAGAGATTTATGTTCATCCATGATCGATTTAAATAGTAATCAAATCAAATAAATGAATTTCTGTCCAATCGAATTTTAAAAACTATAGTAGCGATATTTTTTCACGAATTTCATCATAATATTTATCTTTTAATGCATTTAACGCTGTCAGACGTTGATTAGATGAATATTGTAGTAGGCGTAAACGAAATTGAACACAATCAATATCAGATTTAGTTCAACACGTTAAATGTTCAATCATTTTTGCTGATTGATCTATGAGAGATATTTTACGTCGAATTTGTTGATAGATAATTTGATCAGACTTTGATTTCATATTAAGTACTTCATCTACATTTGGTTCACCCAAGAGAAGAATAAGCCGCAAAAGTTGATCATTTGAATCAGTACCTACAATGTATCAATCAAAAATAAAAAAAAAAACAAGAAAACTCATACTATATAGTTCATTCAGTCGAGAATTTTGAATCATAAATTTAATTTTAGTATAGAAAAATACAAGCAATCAGTTCGTGCATAAATTATTTCATAAATAACAACAGTTAAGAATAAAAGAATCAAACACAAGTACAAAATAAGCGAATCAAAATAAAACTGCTAATATAGATACTTTTTATTCTAATTCTAATGAGAATATTCAACTACCTTTAAATAAAGGTACACCAGAATAAAATTCTGTAAGAACACATGTAGTTGCCCATATATCAATACTAGTTTTATATGATATACAACCAACAATTTATTCGGATGCTCGATAATAACGTGAACAAATATATGCAACGCTAATGCCATTAAACAATAGATATTTAGCTTTATCAAAATCACATAGTTTAAGTAAACCTTTTTAATAATTTACTAAAAGATTACTTGATTTTATATCTCGGTGTGCAATACCACGAGCATGTAAATAAACAAGAGCACGAAATATCAGAAATGTAAATAATTTGATTTGATAAAAATCAATTAATGATTGATTTAGTCTATTATACCACCGTTGAATTAACGAATAAACAGTCTCAGAATATAATTTCACGATTAAAAATAATTTATTATGATTTGTTTCTTGTTTAAAAGAATAATAGCTACTTTAATTTAACTATATTTTTATGATTTAATTTACGTAGAATTTCGAGTTCATGTTTTTGACGTGTACGCTCAACAATTACATCTTTATCTTTAATGTCACTGTTTCTGTTGTATTTTCTACAAATGATTTGTAGACTATAGCAAAAGTACCTTTACAAATGCGCGCATATATGTATCGGTTATTATTTTTAAAATAAAAATTCAGTTGAGTAGTTATAATTGAAAAATGTTAGAGGGCGCCAGTAAACATTTGATAGTTTATCGTTTATTTAACATTCTGGAGGTTGAAACCAACGAGAACCTAAGCAACTTATTAGGTTATGTCTGTCAGGAACTATTATCCATTAATATTTATTTATTGTTCTTTCATTCTCTCAATTTAAATCCTAAGATGTCTAGTACTTCTTTAGTTGATTACTATAATTCTCGTGCTAATTTTGATAAGCTCAATCCTTTAATACGTTCAGCATATAATACAACATCAGATTTCGAAGAATATAAACAGAAACTGCTTGCCAAAGTTGAATATAATAAGCAAGATGGTAATTTATCATTTCTTGATTCAATTGAAGACGTTCGTCGTGAACAACATGCTCGATTAGAACAAGTTGAATATGATTATTATAATGACAGTAAAAAAACAACTTCGTTTGATGTACCTTACTATGCTGAAGTAACGCAAAATAAACAAGAAATAATGATTACGTCAAAGCCACCTATACCAACTGCATCAAGACGATCACCATCACCAGTATTTGTAACAGAAGAGCAAATTCAACATCATATTTATGATCGTCCAGTAACAGCTAATATAGTACGACGACATAATGATGATACAAAATTTTGTCCACATCGCACTTGTACTGTTGATACAAATGTTCTTGATGATACAACAACTAGTGATGTTCAAAATCATATACAAAGCATGTGGGATGAATTCGAAATAGATGATTATATAGAAAAAAGAAGGTAAGATAAAAGAAAAAAAAATTGAAATAAAAGAGCATTTTATGATTCACTTTTGTTTTATGTATCGAAGTCGTCGTGTTCCAAGTGCACCAGCAACAACAAGTTGGGCAGGACGTGTGACAGTACCAGAACCATTCTCTTTAACAAATAGTGTAACTATGGATAATGTACATAGAAGAAAATGTAAACATGAAATAGAAGCAGCAAAAATACAAAAAGAAGTGGAAGATGAACTTATGCGGAATCGATCTTTCAAAGGTAAATACTATGATTCATTGCTTTAAAATAAGACAATAGTTAAAAGATTGAAGTAGTTCTTAATTTTTAATTCAATTACTATTTTGTAATACAGATGTATATACGCTGTATATTGACAACAGAATTCGTCGTCTCAATGATTAAATTGTAAATTGTTTTTGAATCTATCATACTCAAAAGCTAAAATTTCGAATTATTCATCGAATTCTATCAACAGTTAACCTGTGATATTATTTTATATTTATTATGATTGAATACTATATTAGAATAAAACAAAAACTTGTTTATTTAAAATTTGAAATAAGAATAGATTTACGTCTTAATCGAGATAAAAATTGACGAAATAAATAGGTAATATACAAATCATTATTTTAATAGACTCTGTACGTTTTTAATCACATACAAAGAAATAATAGGAAAACAGAAATTAGGCCATTGGTTTTTTTTCTTCGAATAGTGATTTTTCATTTTTTCATCTTAAATTTGTCTAAACGACATGATTACATATAATATCTTATTCACATTCTGCATTTTGTTATCCGAGATTAAACAGATTAAAATATGATCTAAACCCTCTCATGTATAATAATACTAATTGTTCCATGAAGTGGTTCCGTCTACAAAAACACTATATATCGATTTAAATATATATTGGTACCTTGATTAATATTGTATTCTCCCAAAATATACATTACTTGTGATTGAGATCACAAAATATTTGACTCATTGAGTGAATAGATAGCGAGAAAGACGTAGAGTGATGATGCTAGTGAATTTTATTATAGATTTGACATAATAGTAACATTCTTCTAAGGAGTAATTGTGTAAAAAATTACTAAAAGAATTTTATGATTAAAGCTACTTTTATTTGGGTAATAAAAAGAAGCACATTGATATTCATCATATGTAAACAGAAATATGTATAACTAATAATAAGATTAATATATCTAAATCATTAAAAGTAAAAAAATATATATTCTTTTATAACGTTTCTATTGTTGACATGAAACAATCCCCGCGAGAGAGTAGCTGTATCTTACTGTTTTCATATTGTCTTTAGAGTTTTAACATGACGTAAAATTATTGAATTCAAAACTTATTTTCTTTAGCAAATCCAGTTCCTGCTCATGTGCGTATGCCACTATATGAACAATTACAAGAAGAACAACGTGCTCGTCGTGAACAAGTTCATCAGATGACAAAAGACTATTTAAATTCCATTTCAAAACCATTCGGATTTAATTCACGTGAAGCAGCTAAAACAATAGTACGAAGACATTCATATTCTGATGTAGATACTGCTCGACGTGAACCTCTATTCAAAGCAAAGCCATTACCCGATTTTTATTATCGAACAAGCAAGGATATTGAAAAGTATTATTTGAGTGAAATTTTCAACTAAATTTCGCTTTTATTTTGTTTTTAGTATGAAAGAAAAATCTCTTTATCGTTCAATAAAAAAAGAAATGCGAGCCAAAGAATTACTTCGTCAATCACGACTTCCATCAAATATGCAAGAACGTGAACAAGAAGCAAGACGTGCACAACGTTCAATGAGTGCAAATGATTTAGCACGTATGGGTCTTGAAGAATATACATTTAAACCAAAAACCAATGGTTATTATATACCAAATTATGATAAACTTCATTCACAATTTTTACGTCAATCAGAAGAAGCAAAACGTGCAAGACCAACAACAACATGTAAACCATTTTTATTATATACGAATTTAATTCAAACAAGAAAAGATAAGGTTCTTGATGACATTCGAAATGATGAACAAATGCGTCATTTACAAACATTTCAAATAAAAGGAAAACAGCTTCCAACAAAATCAGTTTCTGGCATGAGTTTATCAGCCAGTCTTCAAAAGCCTGAAGCAATACCAACAAAAAAAACTGAAGTACAACGTGAACGTGAAGCTATGGGAAAGAAAAAACGACATGCACACGAAGTGAAAAATAAATTTGAAGAAAATTTTCAAAGATCACGATCAGCCAAAGAAAGAAGATTAAGAGAAAATATTCGTGAACGAGCAAAATTACAAGATAAATCAACAATATACAAAGCAAAAAAGGAAGAAAATGTAAATATAAAATTGACATTTTAAAACCTCCACCAGATTCTATGCTTTTGTTTTGTTTTTCAAAGAATCGAAAAGTTCGTCAATCGATGCGTCAGATTGAAGATGAATATGCCAGAACACTAGATGTAATCAACGGTCGTGTTGAACGACGTCCATTATTACTTGAACAAGATCAGCGTGATAAAGCTGTACGAGATTTAGAAAGAAACATTCAACATGCAATGAGTATAGCAAAAATAAGTGAAAAAGATTTAATGAGACAAAAATTTAATCCGCCTAATGTTAAAGTAACAGCAACACGTACTAATTATTCATCATAAACATATAATAAACTTGTGTTTTTTTTCTTTTAATTATTTGTGAAGTTTTGCACGAAATAAGTGAAAATGAGAATGAAATAAGGATAAAATTTTTAGTTTAGTTTATTATGTGTTCATAGTTAATTATAATTATTTATATTATTATTTTCAAAAGAAACGAAAATATCACGTAGTGTCGATAGATAATGAAACTGAGCATATGAATCTAATATTACGGCTAAAGAATAATTTTATTCAATCGTTTAATTCCAAAATGAAATGAATAAAAGAAAAAGAAAATCCATGTTAATATTGTCGTAGTGCCATTAGAAGGATACGATATGTTTCTATGCTCTTGAACTGTAGTTTAGAACGTTGAATATTCTCAATTGTATGTATCACAGGCTTTGAACTTTCAAAAATAATTATATTATGAAGATTAGTAGTACTAGTAAATATATTATCAATAGATAATATTCAATAGAATCTTAGATTTCTCACGCTTCCATATGTATAGCAAACTAATACAATAATTACATAGGTCTACAGAAAAATTTAAAAAACAACTAACCATAACAAATATGATAGAAAACGCAGTAAACTTATGTAGCATGAGTTAAATTGAAAGTTAATTGGAATAACTTTTAGACTGATTGTCGAAAGTACTTAGTGAAATTTATGAAGTCTCTAATTTACATATATCATATTATGATTTGATAAGTAATTTTAATTTTAACATTTAGTGTCATAAGAATATATATTTTATTATTGGTCATCTATCAGTTTTCTCTTTACGTTTGAATATGATTTGGGTAGCAATATTTTTGATCCCCAAAAAAATGACTATTGATCACCAAAATATGTTAGTTGCGAAATGATCACCAAAAATAGATACAAATGATCCCCAATCTATTTTATTGTGAAATGATCACCAAAAACAATATATTCGATCACCGAATTTATTATCAATGATGCTTTAATTTGAGATTGTGATAATCCACACTTGACATAGGTAGATATGGACTCACGCATTGGCGATGGTAATCTTGTTGTTGCATTTCGTTCATTTTGTTCATGTTCATGTTCATTTTTGGACATAATTGCTATAGAATTTATATTGTTGTCTGGCACGATAATTTTTATTTGAAAATGACAAAGGATATTTCCTGTATTCGCTGAATTTAAATGAATATTTTGTTTGATCGTTTAAATCTGATCGTCGATTTTGGCAAACATTAAAACGTGATTTTGCTAAATCTTTTGCTTCTTCATATGATTGAGCTGTGTATAGCAGCGTCCACTGTTTACTTGACATTTTTAGTTTTCTGCATTGTTATGATAGAACATTTTGTGTAACTATTCTCAGTTAATGAGATCATTTTGATCCAATTATGATTATTGTTTAACTATGTCTTATCAATTTGTTGTCTTTTGAGATAAACACGTTATCTACCACAACTCTACCATTAGTGGCGTAACCAGGATTTGGCGGGTGGTTGGGCTGAACCCTAACGTTTTTTCAAAAAGCTATTTTTGATGATTCGAAATTTTTTCCGCAAAACAAGGATGCAATGATGTACAGCGCATGTCCGTAATTCGAACAGCTATTCATACACATTCAGTTTCCTCCT
>OENM01001698.1:0-28389 GCA_900239745.1 Rotaria magnacalcarata | reverse complement strand
CTTTTTTTCTAGATACATTTATATATTTTCACTTTGCTACACTTTGGCTGTTGAAACGGAGTGCAAAATCTCACTTTACCTGCTGAAAAAGAGTGCGAGATCTCACCATAAGTCGAATTCTCATTCGGAACACTGTTAATCGTTAGAATTAGAACTGTCAATTTCACCTGTCAACGTCAAATTGAAAGTGATCAAAATCTAAATTTTTATTAGAATTTTTCTTCAAAAAAGATCAAAAATAATATTGTGAGTTTTCATTGGGTTTCAGGAGAATCTATCGTAGATTTTGATCTAATTGCTTTTAGAAGTGCCTAATAAAAATAAAAAAACAGATCTTAAAAATCATACTGCCATACCAAATGGTATGAGTGAAACTATTGATACATCTGAATCTGAAGATGAGATGAAAAAAATTCAAGGTATTTTAAAAACTCAATTAGAAATTAATGATACATCTCCATCAAGTGATAGGAATGATTCTGAAGAGGAACATCAACAAGAAACATCTAAATCAAAGAGAAAAAAGAATACATTGGGTGAAAAAACCCTTTACACTTCCAATATCAACATTTGTTGGAGGTTCACTACCACCTCCAAACCATTCTGGACTTGAACCAATTGATTATTTTTACACTATGTTTGGAAAAGAATCATTTGATATTTTAAAAGAACAGTCAAACTTATACTCCGTTCAAGTCAATCCAAATCGACCTGTTAATATCTCAGAATCTGAAATTCGTCAATTCGTCGGTATTTTATTAATGACTGGGATTTATGGTTTTCCCCAACAACGATCCTATTGGACAAACAGTACTCGTGTTGAGTCTATTGCTTCGACAATGAGTCGAGATCGATTCTTAGAAATTAAGAAAAATTTACATGTTGTTGACAATACTAATCAATTAAGTCAAAATGATCCTAATTATGATCGAGCATTTAAAGTGCGACCATTATTGAACATTATTAAAAATAATTTCAGAAAAATACAAAAGGAAGAACAATTGTGCGTTGATGAATAAATTATACCTTTTAAAGGTAAAAGTGTGATGAAACAACATATGCCAAAGAAACCTAATCGGTGGGGTTATAAAATGTGTATATTAGCTGATAGCATTAGTGGAATTTGTTATGATTTTATTTTTTATACTGGCAAAGCAAATGAACCTCAATATGGATTTTGTACTGATATTGTGCTTAAACTCTGTGAAACAATACCAAAAATGATGAATTATAAATTATACTTTGATAACTATCTACTACTATTCCACTTGAAGTTCAATTGAAGAAATTAGGTATTTTTTCTATTGGAACAATTCGATCCAACAGATTAACAAATCTAAATATGAAAGATATTAAGAGTTTAAAAGAAGGAGGTCGAGGATCCATCGATTATCGTATAACTCAAGTTGATGGTGTCGAATTATGTGCAACACGTTGATATGACAATAATATTGTTACATGTTTATCAACTTTATCTGGTTGTGAATCAATTGATATGGTGAAACGATGGTCTTCCTCACAAAAACAACATATTCAAGTGAAACGACCGAATGTTATTAAATTGTACAACACTCATATGGAGGGTGTCGATCTACTCGACATGCTAGTCTCATTCTATCGAATTAATAATCGTTCAAAGAAATACTATATGAAAATCATTTTCCATCTAATCGATCTATCAGTGGTCAATGGCTGGCTATTGTATTGTCGTGATTGTTCTCAATTTAGATTATCAAAAAATGAAATTCTTTCTTCATTACAGTTTCGGGTAGAAATCGCTGAAGCGTTAATGAAATCGGTTGTATCTAAACATTCAATTCAACGAGGTCGACCATCTTTACGTCTTCGATCAAAAGAAAATACTCCATCACCTCATCCTCGAGCTGCACCTATTCGAACTCCACCAGCTAGTATTCGACTTGATGGATTCAATCACTGGCCAATGTCAGCAACCAAAGGACGTTGTCGTCATCAAGGATGCAATATTGTGTTTCATTCATTGAAAGATGAAAGTCGTTTCTTGGTATTTTTTGGACCACTTCGACCGGCTGTTGCCTTTTGGCAACATCGTGGTATTTAGTTATAACCCATGTTGCGAATACCGGATCATTTTTTGCGGTAAACCGCGGTATTTATCCGTTCTGCGGTAATGGGAGCCGGTAACCGGACCGGTAAAACCGCGGTTAACCGCCGATTTTCATGCGGTTTTTATTACATGGGAAATCAATTCTTTGATCCCCAAATTAAAATATGATCATCCTCATAGTGAAACAAGAAAAAATATGTATCACAAGAATTTTTTTCTTAACGACTTCTAGGAGCCGGCCGCAAAGGGTTAATTTAATTTTACTCTGAGTCTTTTATCTCAATAATAATGCTAGAATATATTGGTGTTGAATTTACATTGATTGATCTCAATAATAATACTTGAATATACTATCCAATTCAAATTTTTATATTTTAATATAAAATTTATTGAATTTGACCTTAAGATGAGATAAATTACATTTAGTTTTAATATAGGGATAAAAACCAAAATTATATAATTACTATCAGAAATTAGTGGAGTCTACAATCAACATTACAAACCAGTGAAATTATAATAGTTTACTTTTAACATAAATTCATTAAATTAAATTTTAAACGGTATTAGGTAGATCGGATTCAATTTTTAATAGAATCAATCAAGTTGAATTCATCATTGACAACGGCCGATCGTCATAAACGCCATTTTGAACTTATTGAGAAAATGCGATTAAAATTCGCGACCAAATCGGCTCAGAAAGGGAGCTTGAACAATGGAATATATCACCTGCCCCTTCCCGTGCATTTTAATCCATACAGTAATTCATTCTTGTCTTTAAAATTTTGTATTTCTTTCTTCATTTTCATTTTTGTTTTTCACTTTGTTTTTCATTATATTTAAACCTTAACGATATTTATCCTATTTTGTTCTTATATTTTTATTGTGCTAAATCAAATGTAGAGCCCTGAAGAGTGTTTCAATATTTCAATAATAAATAAACATGAAACGCGTCGGCAAAATAAATTTCTGCGTTTTTATTTTTAATTCAAGCACAAATATCTTAATTATTCGACTTTGATCGATTGCTGAAAAGCAAGAGTTGAGAATAGCAGATTAATTTGTCTTCTTCGTTAAGAGATAGATTGATCTGTTTTTCAATTGATTCGCCCACACCCATATCCACACCCAAAATTCTAAATTTTTATTAAACTAATTACAACAATGCGTGAGGATGAAGTAGTGTATGTAATCTGAAGTACCGTATTAGCTTCATTACTCTCATAGAATTCAAACTCAAATTGTCCTTTCGTTCTATTCTGAATGACAAAAAACGAGATTTATTCAACCTGAGGGTGTGTGTATCTTTTGTGTCACACTTTCACATCCATACCTATTAAAAATTGTAGTAGAATCTTTCTCTGCAAGGTAGTTATAACCAAGAGTAGTGGTGTTCCATTGTTGATAACTTTTGAAAGTCATCTCCCACCTACACTATACCTCTAGTCAACCGCTCACAGATGAGACTCTGATTTTCTTTCTCATCTTTCTCACATTTATTGTAGAACAAGTTAGAGATTGTGTAATACCATTTGTTTGTATTAGTTCGATAATTTTACCATTTCTGCCTCTAAAAATATTGCAGTCTGCATTATTATGCAGTGCACAGGTAAGTTCTGAACAGAGCATTAAGAAAATAACAGCAACGAACTGAAATCTTGATTACTTTGTATGATGCACGATTTTTACCGTTTTGTTTTATTTGTACCAATTTATATTGTTCAAGTTTCATAAATATTCATTCAATAGTTATCGATTGAAGTTGTGGTCAACACTAAGAGTCACGTCATTTCAACAAGAGCAATGCATGGCTAAAGACTAATATAAAAAATATATTCCGGATTCTATTTTTCGATTTCAATAAAAACAAGGATTGCGAGATTGATTACAGGACATTATAGATTGAAATCATTAGTGTTTTGTTTCATTTACAATGTTATTCACACAAATTCGGTATTTTGTTTAACCCTTTGGCTAGCGACTTGAGAGAGACAGAAAAAAAATTTCTATATAAAATCACTATAGCTGTTTAATTTTGATTCAATTTTACAGATTGATACGAGATAACATTAAATTTTCCGTAAAGTATGGAAATCTTTGAAACAATTAGGAGCACGCAGTTCAACATCGCATTCTGTACAATGATTAGTTTCATTTAGATTTATGTGTGTTATTCTTGCTGTTAAAGATTCTCAATAAAACTTTAAAAGTTGATTTATTTGATTTTTTCAGTTTGTTAATAATAATATTATGGAAATATGAACGAGTTACCATTAGCATTACCCAGTGAAAAAAATTTCTTCGAAAATCCGGATTATTTCGGATTGCCACCTTAAAAATCCGATTAATACACTAAAAAATCCAAGTTTTCCAAAAAAATCGGGTGACAATCGATTATAATCTCACAATCAGATGTAAAATTAATCTACTCAATCGATTATTAACGATTACTCTGCACAATAGTTGATTATAACCAACAAATCCACTAATAATCGATCAATCGATTATAATTTCCAATAAAACTCAATCGGCCAGAGGATTATCATCCGCTTAATAGTAATTGTTAAAGCAGCAATCGAATTTTAATCTGAAATATAATCTAAATCCATATCATCGATTGAAATCTTCAATCCGATGAAATCCATTGATTGATTATCATGTCGTCATTCTCGATTATTCCGACTTCAATTTGATTTTCATCTTAAACAGAATTGAAATCTCCACAATGAATTGAAATCCTCAATCCGACGAAATCCATTGATTGATTATCATGTCGTTTTTCTCGATTATTCCGACTTCAATTTGATTTTCATCCTAAATAGAATTGAAATCATCGCAATGAATTGAAACATCGGGTTAATTCGAAATGAGTGAATAATTATTATGTGAGCAGTGCTTAAATATTTTTACTTCAATTTGGTTTTTATCTCGAATGTGATTCTAATTTTAACAATGAATTTAGGTGTTTAGTGAAATATATTGATTGCCTTATTGCTAGTATCGATAGGGCTGATCATTTTATGAGTATCTTTCATATGTGATGTCGAATTCGAATGTTTACAATGAATTAAATGAGGAGTCGTGTGTATCTAATTTAGTGATTATTATGACGTTGTAATATATTATACAAACTACTGACCGTGTTTTATTCATTAATGAACGGTAGGTTGCTGCAATTTATTGATGCTGTGGTAGTTTTTGATTGTGTTGTAGTATTCGTTAAAGATAGACTGCGGTAGGTTGAAAATTATGATTTTTGGACCAGATCTAGATCAGTCGAGTGGTTATTGTTTCTGAAAGTATCTGAAAGAATTGTGACTATGAAGTTTGAATGAAGTTATATGGAGTTTTTGGGTTGTAACATGATTTAGTACAGATTTATGATGAATGAATGAGGTTTGGGAATCTGTAGACACAGGTAGCTAGTGTGGGACTTTCAAAAAGAACTGTTTTTTCAATGATGTCATCTACATCGATTAGAATAAACGATGACAGTACTTTCGGTGCAATTTGTATGCCAGAAAATTCGTACTTGGTCGATTCATCCAGTGAGCAGATCAATGGTAATACATTTTGGAGTTGAGCAACATAAATTATTGGTTGAGCTTCATCAATAGTTACGATTGATCGTATACGACCAAAGTTACAAGTCCCGTTGAACCTAAATAGTATATTCGAATCATCACTCTTTTTACCATGGGCATAAGAGCGAGTGGTAAAGCGAACATGATTAATATATAGGGTGTTATAGAATGCTATGTTGGCATGGGGAAACATCTGTCGTATGTTTGTATCTTCCTTCATACATTTATGTTGGAGCTTCAATTTATATTGACTAAAGATATTATGTTGGTTGAGCAGGTTTGAAGATAGGAACGAAGCAATGTCCTTATTTATTGTGTTTTTCATGGAATGTCTAATAGCATGTTGGACTGTATGCAAATTCGCTAACATCTCTTGACCAACGTTACGAGAACCTTTGGTTGATTTGACAAGTAAGCCTATTTGAAGAACGAGATATATGTTTATGTGAGTTAATATCAGAATATACTTGCCAAGGTCATTCTCAAACTGAAAAGTTGTATAATTAGTAATTGGACCAAAGTCATCTACAGTATCGCCTATATGCAAAACAGAGTGGACAACTTGTACACAATGTCTGTCACTATATAATTCTGGAAAAGATACAACAATACTCCGTGAAAGTTGTTGTATAATTTTTAGATCAACATTATCAATTTTTCTTTTTTCAGCTAAATGCATTAAAACAACTAGCTGCAACAAATGATTGTAGTACCGTTGTTGAAGTACTCGATAAAAGATCCGATGTCCAAATAAAAGGTGGACTCTTAATTCATTTCCTTTAAATTTGTGATAATCCAACAGTGAACGTGGTCGTCTTGTTGTAGTAGAAGGTAATCGAAGAGAACTGAATAATTCGGCAAGTTTCTTCAGATGTTTAACAATATTCCAATTTTCTTTCCGATATTTTTTATTAAGCCATAGATCCAACATACGTTTCTACAATGAAATTAAGAATTTTATCTGACAATTGAATAATACAAGTGTGCTGATCTAGATTAGTTTTTATATGATTCATTAGAACAAGACTCATGAAGTTTTCTTTTCTAGAAAATGTATGAAATTAGGAAAAGATTCTATTGACCAATGAGATTTATTTCGATATCAGTTTCATGAAATGAATGTATAAAATATTCGCTTACAAATGCACCAATGTATACGTTGTGAAGACTATCCGACATAAAAGAACGACCAACGTCGAAATAAGTTAGATCCCTAAATAAGCAAACTCCAACTATGCCCTTTTCGCCCAAGAAAATATTATTGAAGAGTTATCTTCGGTCAAGTTCGAAAACTTGTTGATTTAGCTCAACTCTTTACAATTACCCTATTCTGTCAAAGACTCTAACCAGATATGCGCCGATTGCACGAACAGATACTTAAAACAAGCGATCGTCAAGGCACAGCTTGAAATCTTGAATCAGCGACATGCGAGCTCCATAATTCAAGAAGCGTCAACGGTGGAAAAGTGGTGAAACTCGAAGCTACATTTCAAAGAGGGATGATTCTATGTAGGAATGCTACAAAAAGAAGAGCGCAGTACGATTGGAAAGAAATGAACATCTTAATCGATTAAAATCTGTCTACTTCGTCTAAATTGAAGGTAATCTCTGTTTCGTATTCGATTCTAAAATTATTTTATGGGCATTATAATNCTCGTGAAGTTTTCTTTTCTAGAAAATGTATGAAATTAGGAAAAGATTCTATTGACCAATGAGATTTATTTCGATATCAGTTTCATGAAATGAATGTATAAAATATTCGCTTACAAATGCACCAATGTATACGTTGTGAAGACTATCCGACATAAAAGAACGACCAACGTCGAAATAAGTTAGATCCCTAAATAAGCAAACTCCAACTATGCCCTTTTCACGCTGCTCATCAATGAGAACGTCCGGCAATTTCTTCTTGTTGGGCCAAAGATCTTTCAATTGCTGTTGAAGTTGATATATTGTAATCAATTCATCATAACGTTTATTTGAACGCTTAGTAACATTGATAGTATTATCATAATCCATAGAAAAGCTTCGCACATTTCCATCATTTTTAGTTGGAACCATAAAACCTAATAAATCAGTAAAATACAGTTTTATTCATATTACAATTGTAACAATCTGAATTGATAATTTTATTGCTTTTAATATCATTAGAATTTTCATTCAAAGGCAAAACAAATATCATTAATAATGGTTGTGCTGATTATGCATGCTCAATATATACATCATTTTCATTTTAGTGCCACTAATATATAAATAAATGAAGAATTAATAGATTCAATCTCTAAAACATGAGTACTTTTTACTTTTAACATTTCTACAAAATATATGCAAGTCTTTTATTCGCTCAATGATAAAAGATAATGAATGTCGCATAACATTATTATATGAATTCGAAGATATTCATATGGGTTTCAGACTGCTGATAAAAAGTGCAATCGCTGACAATTTATAAAATTAATCAAAAAATTTGCCGGAAACATCTGATTGACTATCTGTCATACAATTTGAAAAATATGTGTAGTTAAATACATCTGTTACCAAGTCTTCTTTTAGGTTGTTGTGTAATAGATTGGTTACTTTCTATGAGCTTCGAAGAATTCTAAAACAGAACTTAAATTTTCCACTTTGAATCTGCATACAGATACGTAATAATTTTTAGTGTATACTAGCATCTAATATAGTCCATAGATTTACTAGAATATTTTAATATTCAATATTTTCAAGCAAACAAGCTCAGTCACTTTTCAATCAATTAGTCACTATAAATTTTAATGTCTATAGTCAAACTGTTCAACTCTCAGTCGTAATTGTTGTGAATTATCTTAGGTGACCGCAATGATGTTTTTTTTTCAATTAAAACTTCGATTACGATTTGTTGATTTTGAGCTATTGAGAATACCTAGTTATAAAAAACAAAAATCAATCACCTGAAACTTCGCAACGACCACAACCAAATGCAGCAGTTGGTTCTGATATACATTGTAAAATTGCCTGGGCAGGCTTATCGCAACAAGCTCCAATAAGATAAACTTGAACTTTATCTGTAGTGCCATCGTGAAAATCAAATATATATCCAGATTCAAGATAGAGAAGTTCATCAATAAACGGACGAAGCAATAGCCGAATCTCTCCTCGTGAGGGTTTCGACGGACCCGGCCAAACTCCAGCAATTATGACATTTTCAATCTTAAATCTTGAATTTGGAGGAATTTCATTGACCACTAGAAGTATTGGCCAAATGGTTGTTTGAGAATTTTTAGAAAGTTTGACTCCATCAACGTTAAGAGTTNATGTGAAATCGGATTATAGCATGACGTAATCAAGATTTTAATGGATTTTATCCAAATCTGAAATCGGATTATATAAGGAAATAATCAAGATTTCAATCTATTTTAATCAGGATTCTCAATCGGATTTCTTTGCACCGAAATCAAAATTATAATTAATTGTAATCACTTATTTAATCGGTACCAATCGATTTTTACTGTCTTCTAATCGATTAGAAATGATTATAAATCAGATTGTAATCGATTATAATTTGGATTTTGGTGCAAAAAAATCAGATTATTAATCGGATTGATGCCATGGAGATTTTTTGATTTTAATCAATTTTAATCCAAAAATTTTTCACTGGGTACTTTCTTCTTCATCTGACAAATCATGATTATTCGTTATGGAATTGTTAGTATGTTGAGATTATTTGTTCCCAATACAGCTAAATATAACAATAAATAATATCTCCCATAGGCTTATCGCCCGTTGGGGCCGACGCTAAATGGTCCACAAACAGCCAGATTCTATCGTTTTTTTCTTTTTTTTACAGACGACGGTATATGCACCCCATTCCTCCAATGCTTCCCCCGTTAATGATTATGGGTTGACGATCATCATAGGTTCACGTGGCGGTGACATGTATGCTGAAGTTATTGTTTTGACTCTGCATACTGACTAATGATATACCCAGGTCGTTCATTCCTACAATCGGATCCAATCGGATCTGAAAACAGGTTGCACCGGATCTTACATGAAAACCGACAAGAACCAACAGATTCCATCGGATTCCGGGTTTCGGGCCGAGATTCGGATCCGTAGGATCGGGATTCGATCGTGTCCTACTCTGGAATTCGATGCGCCAAAAAAGCCTGCTATACTCAACTTCTAAAAAGTCCTTTTGCACTAAATAGAATTTTGATATTTTTTAAATTCTTCCGTCGGATCAGTCAATAGTTCCGAGACCCAGAATCCAACCGGATTTCCTCGGTTCGTAGGATGTTTTAGGATCCGATAGAATCCGTCGTCGGATTTGTCGACCTGGGTGATCGAAACGCTATCGGATGAGTCATCTGGAACAATTCGCCGTTAGTAACTTGTTCAGAGTTATTCCATGGTTGGTGATACTGTGATTTGAACACAGCACCTTGTGAATATGTGTCTAATAACATATCCACTCAACCATGGTGGCCAATACAACTAAAGCATTACCATAATTCAAATCTTTGAAATAAGGTAAAATATCTTTTATTGTGATGATTTTATATGAATCATCTAATTAACAACGAATAAAAAAGTATTCGATTTATTGTAGAATAATATAAGCTTATATTCTGTTCTTTTTTAATGCTGAATATTAGTATATCAGTTGTTGTTGTAAGATTTACTTTCGTAGCTGCATTTGAGTTTCGGTGATAACACTTGAGGGTGTGAGTGAAATCTCTTAACCCGAACCTACATCCCTACCCACACCCAATTGCTGGAAAATGAGGGAATCACTATTGTTCTAGACATTGTTGATATCAAGGCGAGTTGACTGCGTTCAAATTATTTTTATTTATTTGGTTCAAAATCTTTATACAATAAATGAAGCCTGTTAGTGCAGCTCTTTTGGAACTGAAATATGAAACTCTCATGGATTCTTTAGCCTCACTATACTAATACAAAATAGCTACAATGAAAACTCTCTCGCAAATAATAGTTGTTTTTCAAGATAACCGATCAACAGAGAAACAATATCTCTTATTTAATTTCTCTATTTATTTTGTTTCATTTTCCCTCACTGCTCCCTATCAAATTAATTGATGGTGTGAAAATGCATTGTGCTATAAAATATTGCACGATTTTAGCGATGTGACATATTTTACAACGAAAAGTCTAGTTACTACCGATACTCTCCCGAACGTTTTTATACATTAATTATACTTGATGTAAATTATAACTGCTGTTTATGGTGTCTGTATAGGTAAAAAGAAAACAAATTGCAATGATGCCTATGACCGAACCATTACCTTGCATTTTTTTTTCTTCCTTCAGTCCTTTACAGTTGCTTGAGAAAAGAAAAACAATGTTACACTTTTTTCGTCAACGATATATTATTTTTTTTTATTTGCGCATAAGAAATACATTTGTAAGTGAACATAGAATAACAACAATCATGCTTCTATTTCCTTATGCCCAGCAAAACAATTTCCATCTTTAGACATGTTGTATTTCAGATAGTTTTTTTTATCGAGTCATTCATTGGATTCAGAAATGAAATTTTCAAGTGAATATATGAGTTGTTTTTAATGAAATGACTTTCACAGATGAGACTGTTTGTCCAGCCATCTTTTCATTTAATGAAACTAATGTTGTTCACCGAGGAATGCTCCAAATTTTGACTGGTTTAATATGTACTTCGCATTCGTTCGTTCGCTAACTATGAGCAAATTTCTATTTCTTTTTTGTTGATGTGAGACTCCTGTAATGCATTATTCGCATCATGTGAGTAACTAAAGTGTGTTTGATTTTGCTTCAAAAGCAATCTACTCAATTTCTATTTTCTTTTTCGAACATGATACTATATGGATTTTAAGATGATTGCAAGTGTGTTTTCTTCATTTACTGATGCTCTTGTCGTCGGTTACAAAATATGTAGCCGAACTTCATTGAGCTCATGTCAATCGTTGCTTTTATCGAGCCCTCCACTTTCCGTCGACGTAGTTTTTATAATTATGAGGCCACAGGGTGTCATTTTATGGTATATACTAGTATTAGAAGTGTATAGAACCAAAAAGTACGACTCTATCGATGTTAGAACTGCACTAAACTTTCCGGGATGGGATAAAAATAATTGGTCTCGCACATATTTGATCAAGGCGTCGATAGTTTTCGATTATATTCTCCAAAACACCTCTCTTTTCATTTCAAATCAATTCTGAGTAAAATTTATGTCTGATATTCTTCCCAATGCCAATCTATTACAAAAAAGCGTTTCGCAAAATTCCTTTGGTGATTAAAATGTAAAACACTATGAAGACTCTTTAATTCTATATCAACATCTTCTCAATATTAGTCACGATAAGCAACATTTGCTAAGAAATAGCATGCAGGAGTCGTGTTTATCGCTAGATGCTTCCTTTTAAATTGTTTTTTTATAGGATTTACGGTACCATTAATACGATAGCTTCTTTTTGCTTAATACTCTTATAAATACCGTATGGTATTCTGTAGATATTCTGAGTATCACATGAAAGAATCAGAAGAAAAGAGTTCAGCACTTCAAATCGAAGATTTTATTATTATCTGGTTGGATGCAACAATCAACAACGATCATCATGTTTTGTTCAAACGTCAATTTTCATTAGACATCTCTTCGAATTGCATTCATACATTCGTAGATCAATATGAATGTGTCGAATATATCCGGAGAAACGAGAACGAACATATCTTTCTTGTTGTATCTGGATCATTAGGCGAGAATATTGTTCCACTTGTTCACAATTTATCTCAAATATGTAAAATCTATATATTCTGTGCCGATAAGGCACGGCATGCATTATGGTCGAAAGCGTTCATTAAAGTTCAGGGAGTTTTTATTAACGAAAGTTCTTTGATGACTTACTTGAAAAGTGATATAAAAATATATGCGAATGCAACAGTGCCAATTAGCATTGGTTACGTAAACGAGCGTTCTTTGCAAGATATCAATGAAGAGCAGGTGAACTTTTTGTGGTTTCAGCTACTGATTGGAGTTATTTATCGTTTGCCGCAAACATTGGGAGCAAAATCTGAGATGATTGAAGAATGCCGTGAAAATTATGTAGATAATCCATTTCAATTACGTATGATAGATGAATTCTACGAAAAATACACTGCTGATTCAGCCATTCATTGGTACACAAAAGATTGTTTTTTATATCGACTACTAAATAGCGCATTTCGTACACAAAATATTGATATTATTTTTAATTATCATTATTTTCTAACTGATTTATTCAAACAATTGACTGCACTTCATCAAGATCAGTTTGGGGACAAAACAGGCAAACTAAAAGTTTATCGTGGTCAGTATCTGAAATTACAAGAATTGGAAAAATTGAAAAATAATATCGGTCATCTTGTATCAATCAACACATTTCTCTCAACATCGACACAGTGTTGCGTCGCTGCTGAGTTTTCTGGCAATGGTGAGCATCAATCTAAAGGTATTGAATCTGTTATTTTTGAAATTGACATTGATCACGCAGTACAAAGACGTCCGTTTGCACGGATCGATAAATTTAGTGCCAATAAAGATGAGAATGAAATACTCATTGCTATGGGATCCGTCTTTCGCATTGAAGAAGTGGAATTATTTACAGATTACATCTGGTCAATAAAATTGGTGTTAAGCAGCGAAGTTAAGGAAGAGGTAGAAAATTTATTTTCATATTTCACACAGCATATTGGTAAGCAACCATCCATTCTTGAACTCGGTGTTCTTCTATCAAAGATTGGTGATTTTGAACGAGCAAAACGTTTCTATCAGCGTTTATTAGTAGAATTACCATCAGATGATATCGATTTGGGCGTTCTTTACAATAATCTCGGAGAGATTTATCGACAACAAGGTTATTTAAACGAAGCTATGGAATATTACAAGAAAGCCATCCAGGAATTCACAGAAACAGTTGGGTTTCGTGATGAATGGTTTGCTGTTGTTCACAGTAACATGGCTATGATATTCGAGGCACGCGGTGAATTTGAAAGAGCAATTACTTATTATCGTTGTGCTCTTCTCATCATTCAGCATATTGATTCAGACGATGCTGAGCTTTTTAGTACAGTCTATCATGGTATGGCAACGAGTTTTCAAAAACAAGGCAAACTAATGGCAGCCTTACATTTTTATCAGAAAGCCCTCAAAGTAGAAAATCAAGTACTTCCGACTGCTCATCCATCGATCGCCACAACTTACACGAACATTGGACAATTGCATTTTACAATGAAGAATATGGCCCCAGCATTTGATTGTATGCACAAAGCTCTTACAATTCTTTTGGATGTATTGCCGAAAAATCATCCGCAATTGGCTATAACATATGGATGTATTGGGGGAATGTATTTTTCTCTAGGTCAAGATCTTGAAGCTATCGACCACTGTTTGAAAGCTGAAGCAACGATTGATCAATCGACATTAGCATCTGATCATAAAATACGTGAGGATATTTATCTCAGTGTATGTGCCCTTGCGAATAGAAATAAATGGAATGATATATCGATTCGTATCAATCACAAAATTGTCGAATTATTTAATGCCCGCACGCCACCCGATCTTTATTGGGTTGCCTTTTATGGGAATAATCTCGGGAAAATGTACTTTGATAAAGGGAATCGTGACTTGGCAGTTAAATATCATAATTTGGCACTCGATAGCATTCAACAATTGCCACGCACCGAAATCAATAAGCGCTTGTATGCATCAATCGTTGATGCGTTTCAATACATTGGCTATTTCGATATTAGTCGGGAGCATTTTACGCTTCTTTTACAAGAAGAAATTGACGGCAAATCATCATTTGCTGCCAATTTACATAATAAACTGGGTGTTCTCTACGATAGCAAGAGACAGGACCTGTTAGCAATACAGCATTATACAGCGGCTTTGCAATGCTATATGAATTGGCCAGATACTCATAGAAATGAAATCGCAATTACTCGTCATAACATTGCTGTTATTCAACGAGATCTTGGTGATTATGAACAAGCTTGTCTACATCTACGTGAGAGTCTTAGTATTCTCAGCGAAGATGAATATGACCTTCGCTCCCAGTTTTGTTCCGCACTTGCCGAAACTTACACAAAAATTGAAAATTGGGCTTGTGCACGAGAATATTTTCAACAAGCAATTATGTTGGCAACCCAAGCAAAATGTTCTACGAATTCAGTCATTGCGACGTATAAAACTAAATTGGAGAATGTAATATCCATGATGGATAATATTACTATTGGAAATTCCATTCAACGACAAACTTGAAATAAAAATGGGACGTATTCTAAGTGACTGAGCCAATTTCTTATATGCATAGTGAGATATTCACTTGTACTGCCAATGGTAACAGAGCTCATCTGAGCACCCTGGGAGATAAGTTCAATTGGAAGTAAAGATAATTATATGTCTTGTTTCTATAAAACATTCAATAGAAACAGGATATCTTAATATCAAACATAAACAATCTTGCGTTTTTTTTTGATTAAGATCTTAAGTTTTTAAACTCACGGTCACATTCATTCAACACTTGACTGATCTCTTTAATTGCTTTTCTTTTTGTCCATGTACAAGAAATGAACATAAATGTTTAAAATCTCAGATCTTTCACTGCTGTATTCATTTTCTGTAGTAGTGGTCGAATAGAAATGTAAAACGTTTGGTACCCTTGGTGTGTGGATGTGGGTATGTCAATACGGTAGTGGAAAAGATCAGTGCTCGCACCTACACCCACGCCTTTGGCGTCAACATGCTACAGTGTGGGGTGTTGCTAAGTATTTTGCTCTTAAACTACATCCACACCCCGCATCCTGTCAGGTCTAAAATAAATTGTTTAATCGTTGCATGACAAAACATTCTATCAATTTGACGATCGCGCGTTGATGTTTTTATTGTGTATTTTCACTGATTTTATCAATCATACACTGCAATAGTTTTTCATATTGATTAATAATCGAATCATCCAGTGCGTATTGTTTGCACTTATCTATAGTCTGTTGATAGTAATCACGTGCCATTTTCCAGTCATTGCATCGTTCGTATGTCTTTGCAAAATAATAATTAATTTTGACATCGAGTGTGCTGTTCCTATGTTCTGGTACTCCCAAGAAATGTAGTAAACTCTTATCTAGATGCATTCGAGTCTGATCGAACTCGTTGCAATTCATATAGATGAGAGCAATATTATAATGAATAATCGCCGCCTGTATTGATTTATTTTCTTCATCTGGAGATAAGATTTCTAATGATAAGCTATAGTGGTGCAACGCTGCGTTATCGTCTTCCAGATCTTGATAGCATGCCGCTAAATTATTGTGCAACCGAGATTCGTGTAACTTTGCAAAGTGAGGATCATCTGAGACTAGTATATTTTCAAGTAGCCATGTATAATAACAGATTGCTAGCTTAATATGTCCCAAAGCTCGCCAGTTATCAGCTATTTCGCACCGAGTGATTGCCTCAAGCTGAGAGACTCTTGGTCTAAACAACGAATTACGATCAAAAAATATCATAATGTTTGAATCTAGGGCGAAAGCTTCCTTTGATAATTGCAACAGTTCCATTTGTTTTATCAGATCAGACGAGTTTACAAAGTCGGAGTTCGCAACTAAACGACCCTTACCTTCCTCAATGAATCGCTCCCACATTTGAAAAGCAAGGGGTCCTAAGCCAATATATGTATATAAGTTTGCAAGTGACTTGTAAACTTCCATTCGATTACAACTGATTGATGGCAACTTTGACTGTTCCATAATTTGCAAAGCCTGAGAACAATGAACCAATGTTTTCGATTTATTTCCCGTAACAAAATAGATTAGTGCCGCGACGTTAATATGAAGATTTACTAATTTCCAATCGCTGCCCAATAAATTGTGTTGTGCAATTCGTAGAGATTCTTCATATTTTTCAAGTGCTTTTGTCCACTCATTTAGTCTTAAATTGACTGAGCCCAGTTCATTATATGTATCGATTAATGTTGGATGATCCTGTGGTAAAGTTTTTAGTTCAATCTCGAGTGCTTTTTGATAAAAGTCGACTGCCTTTTGAGGCTGGTCAAGAAGAATATATGCCGAGCCCATTCCATGATAGACTGTGGCCTTCGATTCTTGTATATAAGTATTTTGATTAGCGTTCAGATCACGAAATCTACTGATGACCAGAAGAGCACAGTGATAACACTTGAGAGCGTGCTTCGGACGTTTGAGTGTTAAATGTAATAGAGCAAGATTACTGTGTATGACAGCCCAAACAGGATGAAAAATCGACATTGTATCAATGCAATACTCAATTGCTCGCTCAAAATGGTGTCGAGCTTGATTAAAATAGCCAAGCTTACGCATAATTTCACCAAGATTATTATGCAACACACCTCGATCCGGATGATCGGTCGATAATATTTTGCGCAAATTAATGTAGAAACGTTTAGCTTGCTGTAAGCAGCCCATTTTGGAAAGAAACAATCCGAATGTAAGTACTGAAGGATGATCGCCTATATAATGACCAGTATAAAAATCAAGTAGACCTGTTAATTGATTCATTTTTGTCAGTTGTTGACTACACTCATTTGTCCACGTGAGTTTCACTAGCCATATAGCGTCGGTTTCGAGTTCAACACTTTCAATGCGAAAGATAGTACCAACGGAAAACAGAACTTCGCATTCATCCTTTATACAGCTCAACTGATCGATATTAGCAAATGGTCGACAAGAAACCGTAAGATCAACTTCAATATCAAAGATTACTGATTCGATTCCAATCGACAAATCTTCACCATTCCCGGAGAAATTCGCCGCAACTGAACAGGATAAGGAAGCAGAGAAAAATGTATTGATTGAAATAAGATGGCCAACATTATGTTTTAATTTCATCAGCTCTTCTCTATACATTCTTTGACCGCGATAGACAGTTAAGTAACCCTGTCGATTTTTAAATTGTTGATTATACAATGAGCCCAATTGATTGAATAGATCGACAAGAAAGTAACGATATTTGAAAATGACATCAAAGTCTTGCATGCGAAACGCTTTATTAAAAAGCTGAAAAACAAATGTATTTTCCGTATACCATTTGATAGCGTCACATGCTTGATACGTATTCTCAAATATCGTTATTTTCTCTAGCTGTACTCCATTTTCTTTGTAATGCGAATGACATTCTGTCACCATTTCAGCTTTAGAATCTGGTGTATGTGGTAATCGAAGGAGTAGTTCTGTTACCAATTGGAACCACATAAACGAAGCTTGTTCTTTACTGAGCTCTTGTAATGATCGCTGAGCAGAATCAAATAATCCAAATGGAAAATTTATGTTCACAAGAGAACAAACATCATCTTTGACTTTAATTGACAGAAGAAGATCGTCATTAAAAACACCACGTATTTTATTGAATTGTTTAGTCCAAATTTCATGTTTATTTTTATCAGCACAGAAAATATAAATGAAAGTTAATTTTGGTAAATCATGAATGATAGGAACTATTTTCTCACCATGAGAACCCGAAACAATAAATAGTATATGTACATCAGTAATATTTGCAATGTATTTCATGCATGCCGAATCGTTAGTAAATGGTTGAATGGCCTTTACATAAGATAACAGGAGATTTTTACGTTGAGATAATAATATTGTGTCAGGATTTGCTATTGTTTCATCTAACCATATAATGATTATGTCTTCCAGGCAGTTGGATTCGGACAACAACCCTTCAGATGATGCCATTGTGTCCGAAATACCGTGTCAAACTTAAAAATAAATAAGTATAAAGTTTCCCACAAGCTCACAAAAGTAGAAAAAGTAATATGAAGATATGAGTAAGTTTAATTGAATCGTTAATACATAAAGAAAGAATATCATTCGATGAAAAATAAGATATCGGATAATTCTTTCGTTCATTTATCATAGTTTTTATCGTGTTGACAAAAACTGACTTGTTTCAACAAAAGATCTTAGACAAAGTTAAAAAAACGTATACTAAATGGTTAGTATCTATAACGCTCCAAATTCCAGTAGAAATTTTTTTTAGTCTCAGCCCCGATGGCCGGAACTGGGATCAAACTGTCCTCCCTAGTAATGATCTATTCAAAATTATATTGTTGTTTCCTATTCATTTCTGATTCTCAAAGAACCAAGTTTAATCTAATACAAAAGATAAATAATTCAGATCGAGGTGGAGTAAATTTATTTGGAAAACAAGCTACTCGACTAAGTGGCATTTTTGCAAACAATCAAATGAAGACTATGAAACTATGTTGATGATCAACTAATGGAAAGGACATATAGTTTTGAGTAAGCATAATTCTATCTGTGGCGAATTAGTAATGATTTATGGAGTATACAACTGAATTGTTAAAAAATCTCTACTTATTAATACAGATATTACTAGTATACGCTAGTGTTGCAGTCATTTATTATTAGATATTAAAGAGTTTTCATCTAAAATATTAAAATATAAAGAATACTAAACTAACTTTTTAAAACAATATTGGATTAATTGAATAATGTTTTCTTTTTGTGTCGATTAAGTTCATACTCTTTTACTGTGTACCAACACAAAAATACAATATAGTTCATAGTAAGAAACAACTACAACATTGCAGCATGCTACAAATAACAAAAAATCCATCATACTTCAACTGATTGAAAAATTCTGTGACCTCTTTTAAACTAACTTGAACAGAATCTACGGACATCTATGAAAAGTAAACCTTATGAAAACTCGATGTAAATCAACAATTTTAAAATAATAGAAAAATCTTTGTTTTTCTGTTCAAATGTCACTTTTTTTCTGCTCACTCGAAATGATTATGGCAGCAAAGAAACACGTAATATCAAATAGCTAGAAAATGGGCAGTTGTGCGCTTTTTTACGCATCGCATTTACGACACTCTCTCTTTTTAGGTTCAAGCAATATGAAACAGCGTACGAGTACTAATCATGATTAGATCATTTTCAGACTTTTTAAAGACTTCCATGAGTCGCAATATTGAGGATTTTGAAATAATAGCTAAATGAATTCTACTTATAAAATTTATTGAGCAATTAAAACTGTGTGAATTGCCATCGAATGTGATAGTTGAACTAAATATCATATTTGCTGATTTCCATCACATGTTTCATTCCGGTCATACGTAAATATGCCACGTATATTTCGTCTAGAAATGCAGGTGAACTCTAAGCTGAACTCGGAAAATGATCTAAATACATAGCATTGGCAGTATTGTTAAAAAGGTATCAAAAGAAAAAGTGAATTATTTCTAAAAGATAAATCATAATGAACAATATTGCTATTCGATTTCATGTGATTGAACACAAGGCCAAGTTTCGGAGAAAAAAAGGCATATCAATGAATCATCTTGAAAATTGTATTCAATGAACAAACATGAATTAACTGATGGCTATCTAGTTATCGATAATTCTGACCCCGAAAAATAATTAGTAAACGCATACATATCGATTTTCATGAATATCATATAAAATTTTCGTTATTCATGAAAAGAAAACTAACTTAATTACATCGATCGATCAAGGTGTTAATGATCATCGTCTACATTAAAGTTGTTTGAAGATATCTCAATCATTCTATCTATTGACGACAACTTCAATGTCTAAAACATGTTATTTACGCATATGTTCACTACCTTTGATAATACATTATAGATATTATGACATGTATTAAAAAAAAAGATCATACTCATCATCATCATCATCCATCTCATTTGTCGCTTAATTTCATTAATACTTTTGTTTTGTCTAAGTGAAAAATCCTTCTCTACGACAAAAAATATATATATCTGTCTACACTTTTGTTGTTCAATTAAAACACTTAAATACTATTGTTTGTTCATCATCATAACCCATAAGCATATTCTCATTGTTTTTTGACGCCTATAAGTTGAGAACGAAAAAAACGCAAGTAGACATTCCAGTGCAATTTTTCTTTCTCCTCGTAAGGCATTTTGATTGCGTGTTAAACATCGTAAATACTTTCTTATTGTATATATATAAAGTCACTAGAGACACACATGAGATTTAATGATGATCATGATGAGTCAAGCCGAAATGAATCAACGTTTTATTGTGAGTTCTAACAAGTCAATACGAAAATTCTTTCATCTTCTATGTAATGAACAAAAATCGGTGACATGAATCGTCAAGAAACGAATATATGCATGATTATTTATTCGTTCTATTTTCCGGTGAACACACGTGTCATTTGTTTGTCAACGAAGACTCACTGCTATTGCATTAAAGATCAAAAACGAATGACAAAAAGAACGCAAATGATACTTGACTTATACAGCTGAATTAAATTTGTTGTCATCGATAAACTAAGTGAATCACTAGGAAATTCTATACATGATACTTAACATTTTTCATTGACTATATTGACAGAAGATTTTCGATTATTTCTTTTTTTGTAACAAATCAATGAATCCTTTGAAATGTGTGTCAAAAATTCGTATAACGATTTTATATTTTAAGAAACAAGCGAGACGCTTTTTACTTCCTGCTGGCACATCAGTTTTCTCTATGTCTGCAGATAGAAATGATAACGCAACGAGTGAAACTAAAATGTGAATTGAACAAAAATTTCGATACACAACGTCAAAACAAATGAAAAAGACAATAAAACAAAAGGTGAAGACATCTGTTGACCATCTGTTCCCGTGTTTTTTATTGATGATAATGATATGTGAAACGAAAAAATTAATCGATCGAATATTTCCGTTATGTGTGCCGCTTTCATTTGAGTAAATCTAGTGTTACATCCTTTATTATTATTTTTTTTTCAAATATGTTAAATTTATTTACATTTATCACTGTTCTTACAACCGGGATGAACAACAAAGAGACAGAAAAGAAAAATGCAAAGTTCGTTGAATTATACAAGTGAAGCTTGAACATCGGTTTGTTTCAATTTTGTGTTAATATCTTTTTTTTCGGGAATTTTTTCGTTTGATTCTTGAAATATATTTTTCGACGAATTTTCAATGGTCCAAATTTTTTCGAAGCTTATCTGTTGAATTTGTTTCAATTGTTTTTGTCGTTGATTATAATATTTATAGAATAAACATGTCACAATCATTAATATCGATAGAAATATAACAATAAACAATAATAGAATAATTAACTCCATTGATAAAATTTTTCGTTCTTTCTTTTGTATAAGTCGTATATCAATTTCGCAATATTGTCCAATAAATTCCTTCGGACAAACGCATTTATTATCTTCACAACGACCGTTATTACGACATATCGGACATTTTATTTCGATTTCACATTGTTTACCTTGATAACCCGGTGGACAAATACATTTATCTGACGAACTTAAACCGCCATTTAAACAAATACGTTCGTCACATAATAGACCATGAAAATCCGACGGGCACTCACATTTAGATTCAATATATTTTCCATTATTTTGACACTGAAATTTTTCGCTGATAATTTTCATTAGAGGTTTTATTGGAGTTTCACAATGACTTCCTGTCCATCCATGATGACAAAGACATTGACCCGGCTGATTAAGACAATGACCATGTTGACAATCTTGTCGACAAATAGCTAAAAAACAAGAAAATCTATCATCTGGATTTAATTCTCAATCGAAAGATGATCGTACCTTTATTACAATCCATTCCAGTCCATCCTTGTTGACATATAATATCACCTGTGTGAGGATCACATCGTGAATGCGACGAGAGTGGAGAACAAAAACGTGAACATTGTGAACCATAGAAATTGGTTGAACATGATACTCGATAGCGAAAGGAAAATTCATGAGAAGTTAATGAAGAATCAATTGTTTGAGAATGATGCCAGGATGAATTCGGATATATTACTGAACGGATCGTTGTCGACATTATTAATTCACGTGCACTGCCAAGATGAGGTTGACCGTCATAAGTTTTATCATTGAAAATATCGACTTGTAAAACAAAATCTCCCTGAAATATAAATTTAAAAAAATTTATTCGCAGCAAATATTTTTGTTTTCACTTACCATCCAACTAAATTTAAAAGGCAAAACAATAAGATTTACACGATATGGTAAACGAGTAAAATCAATATTATTTCCGCCGAGAATCGGTGTTTCATCAAAACTATATGTACATTCATCATTATTAAACGTTAACGGCCGATTAATATTATCCAAATTTGGATTTTGATTACGTAGACAAAACCGAATAAATGTTTTACACGATTGAACACATGTAAAAAATCGATCAGGTCCATTACAACATGTTCCATTGATATTTAAACCTTTTCGATTAATTAAACGCTCTAATTCGATTTCGAATTTACCAGAACTTAAACATAACTATTCAAGAAGAAGAAAAAAAACTTGTAGAAAAAAAAAACAAATTCAATTAAACAAATAAACTTACTTGAATATGAAGGAAGAAAACGATGTAACAGAAGAAATTCATTATTATGATCACGAATGAATAGAGAATAACTAACTATTGATTTTCTTCTTTCCTTATATATCTGCTCCTATGCTTGTCGAATTTTTCTTCATCGTATCGATTCAATGAACCAATAGAAAAAATGATCACCTTTCTCTCTCTCTCTCTCTCTGTTGCTTTCTCTATTCGCATTCAATATCGTCTGACTGGCGGCTAGGTGTCAATTATGGACAACCACTGACCATAGAAAATATCATCAACTCAGACACGCGATACAGATAAATATTTCGATTGAATAACAATTGTCGAGATCTTTGAAAAACAATATATCGAAAAGAAATGTCTGCACATTACACAAAAAAAAGTGGATTCAGAGAAATCTAGAAGAGAGTAGCAAGTTTTCATTTTTGTTTTTGTTTTTGTCCTGTCAACGCATATCGCCTTTCTTTGATAATAATGACGAATAATTGATCATTAATTTTCGGCTATTGAAAAGAAACAATAACAACAACATTCCTTCTCTCTGTCATCTCTATTATTAATCGTCAGCGTGTGCATTGATCAGGTTCACTTAAAACAATATTAGTTTGTTTTATAAAATATTGTGAATCTCCAAAGAGAAAGACGTGTTAGATTCAAATGAAGTTATTTCTTTAAAATATTTTTATTCCGATATGAAAAAAATGTCATTTAACTATTCTTAGATGCGTTCATCGTTATTTATGTCAATGATGACGACATCATAGGGAGTGACATATCAATAGGGAGGGAGGGAGAGAATGAGACAAGTATGTATAGACTCCAATTAGTGATATTGAACAAGATCGATAACATTGATAGACACCATAGGAGCGAAGATTTTATTTCACAAGATAGTGCTAATAAAAATGATTTGCGCGTTCATTCGCTTCCGTTTTTATATTTTCAAGAATGACACCTATTCATTGATTTCAATGTGAAATATTTTTGGTGTTTTATTATGTAGCTATGTCTTGTCTCTAATCGAATAGAGTCAGTCAAGCATTGTATCGATTTTTTCGCTTCATAACGAAAATATTTTGTTAATACAAAAGGGCAAATAGATATATATACATATATATAAATGTACGCTCCTTCATTGTCATTTGATTAGACAATGGGACGAAATATGTAACATGATGAAATTGCAAGCTGTTCAGGACAAAACAAATATTTTTCAATTAAATTTTTCTTGTATACAAACTATCAACATGTCACATCTACAATGGCCTCAAGGGATTAAAATACAAACAAATATATCAACAGAGATGTTTTGAAACAAAAAGAAAAGACTTAGTTGTTGGTCTTTTTCATTTTCTAAATAAAAATGAGATTGAGAAATAGATCTGATTCTTTTTCAGCGTTGATCTTGAAGTTACTACGCATGAATCAAACTAATTTGAACAGAATATGAAAATGATTAACAAGTTTATTTGTTTCATTCCCATGATAATTGCATTTGAAATTAATTATATTTCCCTATAAGACGAATGCTGTCGAAGAACGGAAGAAGAAAAGTTTCTTGAGGATGAAGATAATCGTGAGTTTATTGATCAGCATGGCAAAATATTTATTTGCTTTGCATTCACATTGATGATAAATTGCAGCTGTGCTAATGTTTTACCGATAGCAAATGATTGGATAAGGTCATATTACAAATAGGATAAAAGAAAAAACCTCAATCATCTTTCAGTATTTTCTTAATACCATGCGTTTAAAGTGAATATTATGTACTATGTAAATTGGCATGAGTTAAAAAAAGTATGTACAAAATCAATTTATCCCTTTACGAATATTATTTGCGAATAGACAAGAGCAGACTTCAAGTTTATTAGTTTGGCGCGGTCTGCACTTGCCTTTGTTTTAATTTTCTTGAGTTATAAATTATTTGTATAAGTGTGCTCCTCGAATTATGCCGGTGTGATAGTGTCTGCATTGAGTATTATTCAATTTAGCAATAAGCAGTTTGGACTCTGATTGTTGAACATTAATCTAATGAAAAGCTTGATATTGACAGTTATGATGCTAATGTTTCATACGATTTATCTCGTACGGATGAGTTTTTTCCCCCAAGAAAATGCTTATTTCGAACATTAAACTGTAGAAGAAACGATTTGTCGAATTCAAAATCACTAGAATTCAAAAATAATTTTTTTTTCATTGAGGTCTTGCACGATCGAATGTTATTTTGCTAAAATTTAGAATTATTACAAGTGTTCCCTTTTTTCTGTGAACAGTTGCTGATAGAGAAGTTTCATTTACATTGAAGGAAAATGTTCGAAAAAAAAATCGGTCTTTAAAGTAACTTTTGAATGTGCATTGTTAAAAAATATGAAGGAAATCGACAAAATATGAGCATTTTCGTATGTTTCCTGCAAGTAAACCAGCATTGAACTGCTTTGCGGGTATATATTCTCGATTTTTTAATGCAAAAATGGAGCTTACTATTCGAATATTTTGTCTCATGGATCGATGAATTTCATGATAACACTTCAGCGCTGTTTTTCTCCATATAATTTTCATTGTATAAATGTTTTGTCCTTTCACTTACCTTGATTTAATATTAAAAAACCAAACAATTACACTTTCAGAACTTTGTGTTTCTTGATTTCGATCAGGTCGTTCGATTAGTAACTAAAGACCTTGCAGAATCGTGGTATGACAGTAACTACTCAGGAGATAGATATGTGCAATTAACATAGTTTCATCGATTGATGTTTTCTATGTCAGGCCAACTATTGCAATGGACTATGCAAGGAATCATACGTTGTACTTGTTTGACACAGATTCAGCTCGTAAAAATAACATTACTCGTAGCAACAGCTAAACTTTTGTTTTTTTGTCATGAATGATTTTTCCTAAGCTTGTTGAGGAAAAAATGCAAAGTAAAGGCTTATGTGATTAAAATGAATTGTGAACTGTAATCTTCAGTGCTGAATGGAAGACATACTAGCAATTATGAAAGAAAAATGAAGAAAACTGCTAAGAGCTAATATTGATGAATGAAGTTGTATAAACTAACGCAGTCTAATACAAAATGCCTATTTGAATGCAACAATAAGGTGTAAAATCGAAGAAAGCAGGATAAATAAATGAAACTCATTTCGAGAGATCGTAGGTGTTAACTCATGCACGATACTTGTTTTTTACTGAAGAAAAAACTACATATATACGTATATACACGAGTTAATTTTATACATTTACAGCTGCGTTTAACAGCAGAAAATCATCCACAAGTCAGCAATGTTCTAGGGCTGAGAAATAGAAATTCCTAATCTGCCGAGGAATTGCCAGTGCCACTGTGATAATTCCTAGAGGAAATGGGAATCAACCATTGATTTCTTCACGGTTCCACCATTCACGAAAGTCACGATATTGCTTTTTTTAAAATAATTTGTACACAGAACTCTCGATTCTCACAATGTCGCAGATAAAAATGAGTGTAAGAACAGAAATTATCGCGAATATTCCATATTTTTACTTTTATTATGCAAGAAACTGTAGGAGAACTGAGGGGGAATACCTAATTCTCAGTCCCTGGACACCCCTCCATTGCTACGAGAAAAATACGTGACTATAACAGCAGTAAATACCAGAGATGCGATCGGTTAAGGATTTTTTAAACCGAACCGAATCGAGCCGAAAAAATTGCTAACCGAATCGAATCGAACCAATTTTTATTTTTAAAAATTTTAACCGAGTCGAACCGAACCGATCGCAACCGAAAAGTTTATACAATTTTCAAATTTCTTTAAGAAACTTATGATGTTATTAGGAAGTTTGTCTTAAAAACTGATAATTGCTGTACACTATAGATAAATTCATTTATCCAGCGTTAGTAAAAAGGTATATTCAATTTGTTTTTTTTTATCGCTAAATTGCAAGGAGAAAATACAGGCGTGCTAAGTTAGCATGGGCTACACTCAGAGATGTCCATCGCGGCTGTAGATGTGCCGCTGCCGCAACGCAGTGAGTTAAAAGAAAAACGATCTTACCGCTGCCGCGACGCGACGCNTGCTAAGTTAGCATGGACCACACTGTATGCGACCCTATCCGGTGACCACTGACTCTACTCTCAGAATGATATAATATCTTTAGAAATCACAGAAATTGAGTTCAGATTCGTGTTTAACTTGGAAAACTGGGTAAGAAGAGTTATTTTTGAATGGATTTGCGTTTGTATCTAGCAGAATTACGATCGTAAGCAACCTCATGAATCTATAAGAGATATGTGATAGATACAGGCATCAGTATTTTCCTAATAAATCACTAATATTAATAGCTATCGAGTTCGGGTTTTTACCTTTCGATAGTCCTTTTGACTAGCTACAAAACCAGGCATTTTGAAAACCCCAAAACTACTGGTCATCTGAGACATATCTAAGCAATTCGGTTTCTGGTTGCAGTTTTTGTGCATTTTGAAAACTTTTTCAGGTGATGTTTTGTTAGAAAGCTACGATTAATATACATTTATGTTTAGAGCGTCATCTGTTTGTACTTTTTGTTTTATTTAATCATTGTTCTCATTTAAAGAGCACAAAACGGAAAAATGTGATCAAACGGTTAAAGGAACTTCGAACCGAACCGAACCGATTTAGTTTTCAAAAATTTTTAGCCGCACCGAAATCGACTTTATTCGCATCTCTGATGTTTATCATCGTTCTTTTCTGAAACGGAGTAGAGACAAAACACTCGATGCTTACATGTTTCCAATATGGGATTATAACGCCGTTGACTACCCTCGATGGTCAATGAAGTTCACGATGTGAGACCTGGTGACGATGAGCACCAGATATCCATTGTTATACAAAAAAAATTTAAGGAACATTCTCTTGTAGTTGGTAGAGCACTCTTTGTATATTTTGGTTATAAGCCACAGCGATTTAATGATCTTCAAGACGTTCAATTTATTCCAGAATATCGGAGACTTTCACAAGAAGTATGTAAAAATACGAATCACTCCTCAAGAATCTAACTCTGATGACAAGGATAAATATAATTTTTACGTGAAATATTTCTATAGAAATCGCTGAATTTAAATCTCAGCTATTTTGTGAATATTTTGAATGTACTAGATCCTGAATCTGCATGAAAAACTGAACAGTACAATGTTCTTTGATTAGGTTTAGAGCGAATAAGACTAAAAACCATAATTGAAAGTTTAATTAGGGTGTGGGTAAGAAGAAAATACACGCCCACATTCTCAAGAACTCCTCCATTCTTCACGACAGCTTTCATTGTCACGGATTTAACGGAAACATGGAGCCGTTCCCAACCCAAAGACCCTCTATGA
>OENM01001697.1:0-19916 GCA_900239745.1 Rotaria magnacalcarata | reverse complement strand
TGCCTGAGTTTCTTCAAGTCGTTTAGAAATAAAAAGCAAAACAATATTGAAAAACTGGGTCTACAGTTACTATGTAATTAAAGCTTTTTTGGTCTTCTGGCCTAATTAAAAAACGTTTACCACAACAATTTTTAGATAGTTTTGTAGTCTTTTTTACGCTCTATCTTTTACTGGTTTTGATTGTTTTAAAAGTATGTTCCTTATCCCCTCTAGGATCGTTTTAAACTGGGTCTACACTTTGTCTGTAAATCTGTTTTCGTCAAATAGAACCAACCAAACAAACAAAAGTGAGTCACATGGATGGATAGAGAATTAAATTCTGCACAAAATTTGATATTCATCTATTCTATTTTTCTTCTTTCATTCCTTCAAAAATTTCTTTTTCTATCGATGACTCATCGAAAAAAATGGTTTTTTGGATTTCTCCCTCTTATATCTCAGCCGGACAATGACTTATGGAGCTGAAATTTTTTTGTGGTAGTGAGAGATACATTAATGAATGTGAGAAAGAAAAAGATCTGAGATCGCACTACAGGAACTGGAATTACAGGGGAAAAGGTTAAAAAGTACAATTGTACAATAAACTTACGATTCACTCATATATATATATATATATCAACTTTACTAAAATCTCATTGAATACATACATCATAGCTGATCTTATAAGTGAACTATAAGTTAGTTATCAAAAATTCTAAAATTAACTTGTAACATGTTTTCTCATTTATTTTGAAGCACAAATAGAAATTATTAAAAGGAAAAAATATGATTCGAACTTTAATAACACTGGCATGTTTGTCCTCTAGGACACCAACTACTTGTATCATAGTTACCATTTGAAATACAATGACCACCTCGTTTACCTGCACGTTTGTGGCAAAAATCATTACAACTGTTTACACCATTTATTTTGCGCCAAACCGCACGACTTATTTTATCATCACAACCCCAACCTGTCTTTCCCTTGACCCATTTGCAAGCTGTTCCCAAACCATATTGAGCTTTTACCATATGAGGAATATTGCTCAGTAGGATAAAGATTATCAATGTAAATACAAGATGAAATAGTTTGGTAGACATCATAAAATAACAAAGAAAGTTTCATGAATAGTTTATATTTATAGGATGTTCACTATACACATACAGTAAATCACTAAATAAT
Organism: Rotaria magnacalcarata; assembly: GCA_900239745.1. NCBI lineage: Eukaryota > Metazoa > Rotifera > Eurotatoria > Philodinida > Philodinidae > Rotaria > Rotaria magnacalcarata. The sequence goes on along the minus strand of OENM01001697.1, from coordinate 18,754 downwards.
ACATTTATTTTATCTTTGACTCATGCCCATGAGTCAATAGATCAGAGACGGCAATTGTTATTAATTCGATCCAATCAGAAGCTTCGTGATTTCCTCACTTAGAGATCAAATTGCAATATTATTTTTTTCCTATTGCTCTTTCTTAGTCAGATTTGAAATATGTTGCCCTTTTGTTGTTGTTGTTGTTGTGGCTCTCAAATACATATTATTTTCAAATTGACGCGTAAAGTTATGCGAGAAATATCTCAAACTATAAACAAGAAAAAGAACTTTTGTATACCACAGGATACAGAAGGAAATTACAGTTTAATAATGTTCATCACATAATGCGATTAGTGTCTTTCGTGTTGTCTCAATTGTATTAGATAACTTCCGTGAGGAACACTGCACATGAATTTCCGGTAATTTTTATGTGTCAATCAAATTTTCAAGACTTCATAACTCTGAAAAGTTCGAAACAATGTAACTTCTTTCTTCTTCTTGTAACTGTTTTTCATTAGTTTATATTCAAAAACAAAAATTACAATGAACATCTTCAAGTGGATTGTTTGATATACAGTATGCAATGACTGCAGTTGTAAGATTTAGAAAAAGTAATCAAAATCTTTTACGAATATTCCACAGATGATTTTCTTCATTCAATTTAGAAAAATATTAAAAAAGTCTGAAACTTTAAATCCGAATATTAATCTTCTTGACATTCTCAAAAAGTATCTTTAAAACTAAAGCAATCAGCAAAGTATACAAAATCTATTCAGAATAGTCATAGATTATTTAAATGTACATCCTTTAGTATAATTTTCATTGGAAAGCAATACGTCAGCTAAGAAACTACCAGTTTAAGTTTTGTAAGCAGTTTATTTTAAAAATAAAACACATATATGCCATTATACAAGTAAGTTAGTTAATGCAATCAATCCATTGGTATATTTATTTTCGTCGTCGACTATCCAGAATTGCAAGAATTCTGATGAAAATATTAATAAAATCAAGATATATTCCAATGGCATCATTAATGGGTGATAATTGTCTTGTGTAACGAGCATGTTCGGCATGTGCAATAATCTTTTGAGTATCCCATAATACTAAGCCAGAAAAAACAGCAAGTCCACCATAGAGTGAAACATTTTCTAACATAGATAAAGTACGAATAGCTGTAGCTGGTAGAGCTACAGATCCAATAGAAGCAAGACAAACAGCAACAAGACCAGCCACTAGAATAAAAATGAAAATCGAACATATCGATGCGATAATGTTTTCTTTTTAACTTACTTAATGGAGCTCCCAACCATAAATATTGTTCCCGTTTTGCAGTCATGCCAACGGCACTAATCGAGCCCACAATACCTGTGGTCATAAGAGCAGCTCGAGCAATCAAAGCTGGTTGCATAAAATAAATAGGTGCTAATGAAAGACCCATAGCAGCATTAAATATTGCCCATGTTCCATATTTAAGTCCAGGGTTTTCTCGATCATCAATTGATTTTGTTGCATATAAAGCTCCGATGGTACCAACAAGAGATATACCAAGATACGCCCATCTATTCACTAGGAAAAAAAGGAGCAGTTATGTTGTTTAAAAGATAGAAGAAATAAAACAAAAAATAAATACTCACTCATCATTATTCTTGTTGACCATCCAGTTCGATGAAAAATATAAGCAAAAGTACCTGTCATTCCAAGACCACCTGCAAAGTGAGCGTAAGTTGAACGTAAGTGTTCTTTAACAACAGGAGAAAATGGTCGATTAGCTTCAACGGCATCAGCAAAAGTCATTTGTTTCGATGTTGCTATAGTACCGGGTACAACACCAACTGGACTATTAAGAACCTAAATAAATATGTTAGAAATAACACCAAGACACACATTTATCAAGTTGTTACTTTATTAAGTAAATATCCAGCACTACCAACAGCTACAAGAGCTATTCCTCCTCGAATCAATGCTTGTTGTTGTCTATTTGCTGCTCGTTGATTAACAGCAATCGATTGTGTTCGCTTCAACATTTGAAGCGGTACTGATGAAGCCAAACGCATTGTTGACATACGAGCAAGTAAAGGTAACATTTTCCTTCGATAGATTTAGATATCTAAAAAGTACACGAATACATGTATAAATATACTAATGAAAGGAAAAGCCAACCTATACTAAGAGTAATGAGAGTGTTCTAGAACATGAAATGGATGATGAAATCGATCAAGTAAGTAACTCTACGTTTCTATTTGCGTTTGTCAATAGCCAATTATAAGCCTATATGCTATGCACGTCGCTGAAAGTCGTTTGCATTGACAGAATATTGTATAGTGCTACTATCAATGATTTGAGATAAGACGCAAAAAAAAATCACCAAATATGTCGCTTCGTTTCGTTTAACATTTTCAATAATACGTAGAATATTGTATCGCACATAATGGTTACTTCTAGACAAGAAAAACTATTCACTATGAAATTCAGTGTTTGATTTATCAAACAACAAAATTTTGTCTTAGACTTTCATTTATACGTAAGTCGCGATAAAACGAAGGATATGACGTTGTAGTATATCGACATATGTAGGCATGTAGATGATCATGTTTCATAAATAATATTTGAGACTTGACGATGCCAAAAGAGAATGGGTTTATATAAACACAATATACACTTCATCTAGAACCGTTGGTATTATTTAAATAGTGCTAATCGTGAAAGTTCCATGGGTTGTAGTTTCCTGTTTCTATTCCTCAAAATTCAATCCTGACTTGATCTTTTTCATATACGAAGAATATCGGATCCACAGCATCACGATAGATGCCGCTAACAGGAAATTGTGTAAAGATCGAAAATGTTGAAAGCTAATTATTGAAATTGACTATGCATTGTTGTTGTCGAAACATTCAGAAACGAAAAAGTTCATCAGTAATTTCAATTCTTGTATTCTCTGTTGACTCTACAGGATAGAGTCAATCTGATGGATTTTTACTGGATACATAATGTATGCTTTACACATACATACATTTTTATTCTATCACAATCGTATAAAAACTTGATTTATCAAGTTAGAGATGACGATAATAACATTTCTACTTTATCAACCAGAAGTACAATCCTTGCTGACGTTCTTCGTTTCAATTATTATATTGATTCTTTCGGCCTATTCAATTCTTGTGCCAACATTTATTTGGGCTTGGGTATCAGCAAATTATGCATGTCTTTTATTGTATTTCATCGGTGTTTTTACTTTAATGCGATGGTTAGCTCGAGGTGGTCAATACTTAGATATTGAAAAAGCTAATCTTGAAGGGCAAACATTTTTAATTACTGGTGCTGGTGGTGGCATTGGTAAAGAAACAGCGATTGAGTTGGCAAAACGTGGCGCACGAGTAATTCTTTTTGCACGCGTAGGGAATCTATCTGAAGCTGTAAGTGATGTAAAAAAAGCAGCACGATCACCAGCAAACGTTGTTGGCTATGTGTTGGATTTATCTGATTTACGGTCGATAAAATCATGTGTTGAACAATTTATGGAAACTGACGATGCGTATGTATTTCAATTTTATTGAAGTTATCTTTTTCTTTGTTTGTTTAATAATATATAGAAATAGACCAATCGCAGCTTTAATTAATAATGCTGGTGTTATGGCTTGCCCTTATTTGAAAACTAAAGATGGTTTTGAATTACAAATGGGCACCAATCATTTCGGTCATTTTTATTTCACAAAACTACTTTTACCACGTCTTCATTCTTCACGTATTGTAAATGTTTCATCTACTGCACATGCCTTATGGCAAGTACCTTGCGATGCATCACATTATGCTCAAATGTGTAATCCAATTACGTATAATCGTATGTCAGCATATGCATTAAGTAAATCAGCAAATATTTTATTTACTCGTGAACTACAACGACGTTACGCTGAGTCACATAAAATACGTTCTTATGCATTGCATCCCGGTGGAGTCAATACACATTTAGATCGTCACATGGGCGCTGGCAATCTTATACGTACATTGGTCAAACCAATAAGATATTTACTATTCAAAACAGCGTTAGAAGGAGCACAAACAAATCTTTATTGTGCATTATCAAATAATGCTAAACCAGGTGCTTATCATTCTGATTGTCAACCTATATCAGTAATTAATAAATATCTGGAAGATGATAAAATAGCCGGTGAATGGTGGGATTACTCAGAGAAAATCATTACTGATAAACTGAATAATATTGGAGATCAAGAAACAATATGAAACATTTTTTTTTCTATGAACTTTTTCGTTAACTAGTATTAAATAAAGGTTTCTATTTTATCACCTACGTTTTTAGTCACTAAGAAGTAAGTAATAACAGGCTGATAAAATACACGAAATCTTTTTATTCAAATGAAAATTATCTATTCTATAAAATCTTTAAACTAATATAAAAAAATAGCTATGAAAAATAGGTTGATTACACTTCTTTGATGGATGGTATGCATTTTGAAGTTCAACAAAAAAGAAATTTTTACTTCTAGCTTCTTGATTTCTATGTATATTCAATGATGAAGTTTATTTCAAATAGTAGTACAATCTCCGTCTACTAATAAGTTAGCTCCAGTAATAAATGGACATAAATCTGACGCAAGAAATACAACCAGATTTGCTATTTCTTTTGGTGTACCAATTCGTTTCATACATTGTTTCTGTGCTTGAGTTTGAGCAAATCGCTCCAATGTCATGTTTAACGAGGCTGCCAACTTACGAACTGGTGGTGTTTCTATAATAGAATAAGCATAATTATATCTGTACGCATAGTAAGAATTAATTCATAGAAAAAGAACATACCAATACAATCAGGAGAAATAGAATTACATCGGATATTATATGAACCTAAATCGAGAGCTAAAGAAAAAACTGTAAGGTTTTCTTCAATTTGAAATTATTCATACTTACGCATTAACAAGTACATGAATAGTACCCCATTCCTCGACTACTTTTGCTACTGCTTGTTCGATTGCTTGTTCATCGACTGTGTCAAGTTCTATGCTCATAATTCGATCTGATTCTTGATTTCGTGTTGCAATTATGTCTGCCACTACTTTATCAGCAGCTGCCTTATTGACATCAGATACTACTACTTTAGCACCCTGTAAAGCACATGTATGAGATATAGCAGAACCGATTCCAGCACCAGTAATAACGACAACTTTATCAAGTAAAATTTGTGACCAACTTTCGTTACCTTTTGATGTTGCCATTCAAGAGATCGAAGAAACGCTTTTTGATAACTATAACTGAACGATATTTTTCTTTATTTACTTGCAATCTATATTCAAAGTGATCAATGCAATATGCAAGCATCAACGTTTAATTTAAGTACTTTGAGCGTTGATTATAATTGCAACGAATGAAACTACACTAGAGCTAAGTTACACTAACATAAACCGTCACGGTTGAGATACACTACAGCCTGTCTATACATATACTCTCATCATGATACCAATCTTAAACGTGGCCTCCCATCAGTACGAGAGAGGACGTTCTTTATCAATTATTGACAATATCTGTACCTATATCAAATATGCTGGAAGTTTATCAAAACAAAAAGACTGAAGTAGATCATGTAATTAGTTATGTATGGGCGTTCATCTTTTATTCATAGAATCCAATATTATATTAAAATCAAAACGGAGTCCTTAAGTCTTATCAATCAATTTCAACGATGATGATCGTCTAAGAAAGTTCTTCTTAAATAGCTGTATATCCTCCGTCTGCTAATAAGTTTGCACCAGTTATGAATGGACATAAATCCGAAGCAAGAAAAACAACCAGATTTGCTATTTCTTGTGGTGTACCAATTCGTTTCAAGCATTGTTTCTGTGCATGAGTTTGAGTCAATTCCTCCATTGATACATTTAAAGATTCAGCAAGTCTAAAAATTGGTGGTGTCTCTATAATAGAATAAGCATAATTATGTCTGTAAGCTTAGTAAGAATTAATTCATAGGAAAAAAAACATACCAATACAACCAGGAGAAACAGAATTGCATCGGATATTATATGAACCTAAATCGAGAGCTAAATTTCGTGTCATTTGTAACACAGCACCTTTTGTAGTATTGTATGGAACAAAATTCGGTTGAGCTACTACACCGCTTATACTGCCAAACTGAATAATGGAACCTGAACGTTGTTTTTTTAGTAGAGGTACAATATGTTTAACCATTAGTGCATAACCACGAACATTTACATTGAAAACATGAGACCAAGCATCAGCTGAAACATCTTCAATAGAACCCAAAGTAAAATTAGCTGCCCTAGAAATCAACAAATACAAGAGAGAAAGAAAAAACTGTAATGTTTTCTTCGGTTTGAAATTATTCATACTTACGCATTAACAAGTACATGAATAGTACCCCATTTCTCGACTACTTTGGCTACTGCTTGTTCGATTGCTTGTTCTTCGACTGTGTCAAGTTCTATGCTCATAATTCGATCTGATTCTTGATTTCGTGTTGCAATTATGTCCGCCACTACTTTATCAGCAGCTGTCTTATTGACATCAGATACTACTACTTTAGCACCCTGTAAAGCGCATGTATGAGATATGGCAGAACCGATTCCACCACCAGCACCAGTTATAAAGACAACTTTNTCAAGTAAAATTTGTGACCAACTTTCGTTACCTATTGATGTTGCCATTTCAAAGAATGAAGACACGAGGTGCGATAACCAAACGAATTATATGAATAGATAAGACTGATAACTCTATTTGTTCAGTTGTCGTGCATATGCGTAGTGACAAATGCAAAAATTCAAACATAAGACTTGAATATAAGTGGACAAAATGTTTATCACATGGACAACAGGCGAAACTAATCAGTTTACTTAATTTTGTATTAATTAAGTATGGGGAATTATTTTTTCACGTGAACTGAAGAATTTAGAGAGTCCTTTCAAAAATATTAATCGGATCAAGCAATGGATTTCAATTAAACTAAACTATGGTGTGTTTTTAGCTCTCCTACATCTCAAAATACCACTGTTTAAAAACCAATCGAATCAGAAACGGATCGCTGCATATTTTTATTCACTTTCATTTAACTCTATTTTATCTTACATTGAGGCATTTGTTCCATAAATATTCATTTCTATCTTGAAACAAAAGGGATATATATATATATATATATACAGTTTATTTATTTCAATAACTGGTAATAAGTAACTTTTTTTATTGTTAAAAATTAGCATTGGATTGTTTTCTTCCGGTGTTTTTCATATACACAGAAACCAAAAATTTTAAACAAAATATGAACTAAGATGAGATGATAATGCATTTTTTTGAAAAAATGAATGTTTAATTATTCATATTTAAGCGAGACGTTGATTTTCAAGATCACTACGAGGTTGTACATTCTCCATATATTGATTCGGATAATTACCAGGCGGGAAATAAACTGCAACACCATACCTAAATCAAACGCACAAATATATTTTTACTTACCAAAAATAAAACAATTAAATTTACCAATGTTTTTTATCTGGTGTTTGACAACGACCAAAACCAACTTCTCTTGTACCTTTCCATACTAATTGCGAAAAGTGAAGACTATTTTCTTGTAAATCAACATTAAAATCGTGTCGTTCGCACTCGCGATACCATATCTTAGTAAGACGATCGCCAGTGAGTAAAGGTCCAACATAGAAAGCCAGATTTTCACCTAACATTGATCCCTTATAACGTCTCCATGGGTCCGGACTATGTTGAAGTTGATTCTTTTTCACTAATTCACGTGCCCAATCCGTAGCAACTTTATTTAAATATTCATTCTGTTGTAATGGTACTGCACCATGTTGTAGCCGGTATGTATTATGTGCCATTAATGCTTCAACAGCAAATTTCGAATCATCATAATCATCAATCATTAATGGACTTTCCGAATGATCTTGTTGATTTCGTTCAATGGGTATAAATAGAGTTTGTTTTGGTTTTGAAATACCCCAATCTTTATTATATAAACGTTTTTCACCAGTTGCTGGATCAATTTCATTTAATTTTCGATGATGACGAAAATAGCAGCATATTGCTACGTTAAAAGCAATTAGTGCAACCACACCGATGGAAAGAATTAACCAAACATACCAATATTGTTGAAAAAAGGAGCCTACTTGATCAGGCGAATTCAAAGAGAAAAGTTGTGAAAAAAAATTAGAAAAATCTCCAAACACATTATTTGAACTACTCATTGTTGTTTATGGCAAGTAAATTATAGAGATTGAATTTTTGATCTAAAATTTAATTTTAGAAAAACACAGAATTATTTTCAATTCATAGTAAAGAGAAGATCATTTTCAAACTTCGATTATAATACATTCTGTGATTGTGACATCGCAAGCGTTTACTTTTTCTATCAAAGCAAATGTTACGTATTTCTAATAGACACACATTCCATTTTTTTTGAAAGAGAATAAATTGAAAAGACTAATCTACTCGATGCGAAAATTTACTTTCTGACATACTGATGTGGGTTCATACTTACTGCAAAAGAAAAGTTGCTGCTTTATGCATTAGACATCGTTTCATTTATTTTTCGTTGCTGTGATCAAAAAACGCATTCGTGCCTCCATCTCTCTCTCTCTCTCTTGGTCGATATTTCGCACCCAGGAGAAAAACATCGATGCAAAAATTTATGTCTTGTTTGTTTTTGTATTTCGGCATGACGAGCAACACTCAACAAAGCGAATGCCAAGATGCTTTCAAATTTTCTACATGCAAATGCTTTTTATCCGAGAAGAGAAAGAGAAAAAGGTATTTGTTTGATTTAGAATTTTGTTGTTTTCATCTTTTGATAAAAGTCATTCAAATCTATGCACACAATGGATTAAAATAATTCAAATATAAATTAGTGATAATGAAATCAATAAAAATTGATGAATTGTGTATATCTCTCAGAGAGTCGGATATCTATTCGTATTATAAATTGTTCCGTTTAAACAATAAGGACGTGTTCCTATAAATGATGAGAAGTATTTTTCTTCGATTGGTAAAGTGAACCAATAAGGATTCATATATATGAACTGTTCTCTTAGGAACAAAAACTCATTTTCAATATTTCTTCTTATAAATAGATATAGAATGTGAATAATTCCATAGCATGCACATCATATCAAGATAATCGAAAATTCAAAGTATTCATAGTCTATTTCGTAGACTTACGATTATACATATTCATACGCAATTTTATAAAAAAATACGAAGATATTACTATTGTCAACATCGATGTACCGGATACCATATGTTGATTATTACAAAATTGGTTTCGAATACATTTTTAATGCGTTGATTTCGTTCTAACTATAATGAAATAAAAGGTTCTGATATTTTGAAGTATTCACGTGTGACATAAACTGTAAACACTTGTGGCAGTACTTGCAGTAAAGTAGCGTGAAAGAGAGAACTTTGATTTGACTCATATACGATCAAGTCATATTACGCAATTCCTCTCATTATTATAATCGAAGAAAGAAAGATTTTGTTTTCCGTTAAATTAATGAAAATTGAAAATCAACTAGAAAGGTTTTTTCTATTGAAATTCTATGATAGTAAAATTACATAGCACAAAACATACTTAGCCTATATGTGAAACCTACTATGTTTGTTATTTTCTTCGGACTAGTCAGCAAGCATACTTTTGACATCCAATGAATCGACTCACCAGATGTAAACATGAAATCTGTACTAATCTATGATGCCTTAATATGCCGTTCTCTTTTTATTTTTTGACGAATTTAAATAAAATACGCCCTACTTCATCGTGAAAGAAATGATTTCAACAGCAAAAACAATATTTATAAGTTTTTCAGATTTGAGATTTTCTCAATTGAATATTCAATGCACATGTTTTTTTTCTCAAAATCATTCTCATAATGCTGTTTATGAAGAAAACTAAGATAATTATCATCTATTTAGAATGTATCATTTTGTAGCTATGATTCTTTCATTGGTAGTTACAGCAACAAGAATGACGCATGGAAAAAGTTCGGCACTTTTGGTAATATCAATGCATATGTATCAATCCGTCCATTGAGTTACACATATCTAGATTCTTTTGCACTGTTCTTTTCTTGTTTGTTCCATAATATTCTTAGCTATACATTAAGTTATGCAGTCGTTCTTTTTCTCCTGTGGTTATTCCAAGGAACGTTTCTTATTCTTTTCTATTTAGTGCGTCTTTCTACTATCTTACTGAATAATCAGACTGCACATTCTCTAGTCGAACTAGTAATAATTCTTCTATTTTCCGACGAGTAACAAACTCTCCTATATAAATACACAAATAACCAAACGCATTATCACTAGTAGAATTTGACGAAAAGAAAATGGCATCAGTTAATTCGATCGAAGATGAAGTCGAACTGCAAAAAATGGTTCTTACTTTTGTTCGAGTTGTTTTTATTTTAAACAATAATTTTCTTTTTGTCGCCGTACAGTTATCTGCAGCAAAAGATCCTGAAGAACGTAAAATTATTCGTACACGTTTATTGGAAGTAAAAAAAACAAATAGTGGTATATAATTATATTTCATGTTGGAAAATTGAAAAATACAAAAACGATTTGTTTTTACTTTTTACTAACTCATAGAAAAACGTGAAAAAGAACGAGTTCAACGTGAGCAACGTCGAGACGACGATATTAAACGACGTAGTCAAGCTCAAGTTGAAGAAAATCTTCAACGTATGAAAATATTCGAAGAAACAGCAAAAAGTTTTGGTACGAAAATTGAAACACAAGCTGATAAGTTGAAAGAACAAGCACTTAAAGATAAACAAGCCTATATTGAAAAGGAACGAAAAGCGTAAGAAACCTTCATTTTTGATTTCATGTTAAATATATTCTTGACTATTTTCATAGTGAATTAGCACGTATTGAAACATCAGCTAAACAACATTTATCAGCAAGTATTGGTGAAGATCGCAATGAAGCATTCACAAAAGTATATTCAATTGAATTGAATTTCTCTTATCTCAAATATATGTTTTAGCAACGCCAACAATGGGCTGTTGAAGATAAAAAAGTTGAAGATAAAAATCTCAAAGATCTGTCAAAATTTACTTCAAATACAATGTGTAAGTTTTTTTTTTTTATAAACTAAAAACATGAGATTGAAATATTTTGTTTTTTCACATATTTCTAGCTAAACAATAAACAACGAGAAAATAATCTCGATTATGTGTATGCACAAAATAGATAGACTTCGAAATAAATAGAAATAAAAGTCAAATACAATATATATATCTGTAGCCTTAGCAATTAACTTTTATATGATTTTTATGCAATTTCAGTATTGCATTTATTATACAATAATATACATGCATTTTCAGTTGAAATCTTCTAGAATAATCTAGTAACTATATGGATAGCTACGTTTTTTATTGATCAAAATATTATTACATTTAATGTTGCTGGTATACTAGGCTAATCATAGAGTCATTCAACTGAATAATAAAAATGTCTGATAGTAGAAAGATTTGTTGTTACAAACGCAATTGTGATTGCATTGGCTATTTATAATATTGCTGGACTCTTTGACATACTTTTTAACACCCACATATCTACTAGTAAGCTGATATATTTATATATAGATATGTAATAATATAATTGCCGAGTTTTGATAGAAGATTATAAGTAACTCATGCTAAATAGCTACATATTAACACTAATAAAGTTAATCTATGCGAATGAGGATGATCAATGATTTAGTCGATTACTTCTGATAGAATTCTACATTATAAACTTTACATAGCATCAAAGTTATAATTTTCTACATGCATAGAACATGAATTTAAATAGGAAATCATTGTTTATCAGAGGAAGGAACAATCAATAGTATTTGTTTGACCTAAAGATGAAATGTATGAAAGAGACATGAAATGAAAACAATCAAAATGAGCGTATAAAAAATAAATTATGATTCGATACTATAGATAGATGTACATGTATTTCGGATTTATAGGGTACGCTAAGATTGTTCTTTGTTTGTCTTATACAAATATAAGAATCAATTTTCGTCGTACAGAAAATCTGTCAAAATAGAAAACTGGCAATATCAATAACATGTACAATTCATTTTAATGCTTTAAAAAGACAAACTTTCAGCCAAATATATTACTATAAATATTATTTTTACATTCTAAATCTGAATTAAAACTTCATTTATTCTACTCATAAAAACATATTACTGAACTGAATTGAAACAATAACCATTCATAGAATGAGAGGACGCTAGCAGTCGTTTTTGTTCTCTGTCATTTGATTGTCCGTTCGTACGTTCATTGACCATCCACCCACATATTTGTTTGATTTCGTGTTATTCTCTCTATTGATTTATTTTTTTCTCATGCCGTTCTTTCGATATAACAGGATTATTATTCAAAAAATATAGTCTTTTGATCGTGATATCATTTTAGATAGATACTAATTTTTTTCTTATTTCTTAATAAAACAAAAATGATGTCAATACCATTTATGGATCAATCAATCATATCGACTACATCGTCATTGAGTCATATGAATTCAATACCTTGTCGTCAGTCATATTCTCCTGCTTCGACATCATCATTACCGGTATGGAAATCTTATTTATATAATTTACAAATGCAAGCTCCAAAGCCAAATCCAATTATATGTCGAACTTCTCAACCACGTCGTCCTAAACAATATGGCTTAGAATTTCATGGCCTCTTATCACGCCAAGAAGCTGATCAAGTATTATCAACAGCTATTGATGGTTCATATCTTGTACGCGAATCATTGAATCCTCCAAATTCTTATACATTAGTAATAAAATTTAATAATGAAGTAAAGAACTATAAGTTATTTTTCGATGGTCAAACATCAACACATTACGTAGGCGAAAAACATTTTGATACATTAAATGATCTCGTACATGATGGCTTAATATCATTTTATTTGGAATCCAAAGCTAGTGATTATATTGCTCTAATGGCATGTGATTCGCAATGTTATACAAACGAAAGCCCATATGGACAATACAAAACGCAATTATTACATCGTGCACAAACACAGAATAATAATTCGAATCAAAATGAAAATAAGGTATTGATTTTCAGAAGATATTCGTTTCTTTTATTTTTTTTTCAAGGATATATCAACTGATCGTTCTAAAACGCAATCTCAACCACAAATTGATCAAGTAACACATGATTATCTTTTACCATCATCAACTCATAATTCATCCTCAGTACAACAGCGTTCATCATCAGTAAATAATTCAACGACGACAACAACAAATCCTAATCAAAAATTACCATCATCAAATCCATTATTTTTCGATCGTATTCTTATAATGCAAGCAGAAAAGGGGCATAATTTTAAAATGCATTCATTTAAAGGACCACATTGGTGTGATTATTGTGCGAATTTTCTCTGGGGTCTAGTACAGCAAGGTGTTAAATGTGCTGATTGCGGTTTTGAAGCACATAAACGTTGTTCAGAAAAAGTTCCACAAGACTGTGTAAGAAATTGATTTCTCGAAAGAAGATATTTTCAAAGGATCAATATTTTTTCTCGTTCAAAGCTACTCTATTATTGACGTTTGAAAAACAGATAATATTATAGTAAATTTCATAATTTGTATAGATCAAAGATGATTTTAGCAAAAAAAAGTATTCTTGCTTCAAAAGACTCATCTTCTAAAAAATTAATCTAGAGAGATCTAGACAATTTTCTTTTAATTATATTCTAAATCAGCGTTATCGGTAGCACAGCTGTTAGTAGGATAATTACTGGACTGCGATTCGACCTATATTTCCTATATTTTCCTATATTTTATCGAAAAAAGTAGAAAATTTCCGAAAACCTCTTAATTTTGCTATTGTGGTTAGACGGAAAAAAACCTTTTAATGTGTATAATCATGTGTTTTGGACAAATTGTTGTATTATAGTGACATTTGTTTTAAACAATATTTTTCCTTTCGCCTATTTAGTTGGCTGACTGAGAACTTGTTTAATACTAAGTACAAAATACAAAATAGTTCAAAAGAAAAAACATTCACAAAATGATCATGTACTAGTTTCGGGTTTTTAGTGAAGTTTTAGTTAGATATAAAAGCTGTATACATAATATATACCCCTGGAAAAAATAGGTTTCACTCTGTATTTTGAGGATATTGTTAGCAAAAGAACATATTTTTTAAAAGTAACGACATATTCAGAAAGCCCGTGAAATTTTACGCCCTCCTGTGTATATGCATTTTCATTTACACTTATTTATTACCAGGGAAAATTGAGTTATGATAAAATACAAAATAAACTTGTGGAAAATAATAAACGGTGAATGCTGATTATCAGGACAATAAAATTAGGTTGAGATCTTTTGGGAAGTCATGTCCGTAATCTGAAACGCCTCCTTTAATTATGAGAAATAGTACTTGCTTTTTCCAAGCTTATGATCTACTTTATTGCTATTTATCGATTTGTGAAAAACTTTTATAATGATCCTCGAGTTAGCGACTTATTTCAGTAGAAAAAATTACATAAGGATCTTGGCTACGGTTGAACTGTTTATAACAGCTTCATTAAAACGATTTTCAAGCAGAGCAGTTAAAAAACACCAAAACAATTGAACAGAAGCGGTGTATTAAAATGTCCTCTCTTTTTGACATTTTTAATCGAAAATCCTATATTTTTGACGAATTGCTGTCCAAATCTCGAAAGAGAAATTTCCAAAAGCAAAAATCTCGAAAGACAGAATCTCGAAAAATAAGTCCCGAAATAAAATATCTCGAAAGACAAAATTTCGAAAAATTAATATTTCGAAAAGCAAAATCCAGAAAAAATTAGATTTTGAACAGGAGAACGACCAATTTTGCTACATCACTTTTCTAAAAAACAGATCTTGAAAGATGTCTTCTCATTCTACGAACACTTGGTTAATACAAAATAGATATTGTTATGACTGGTCTGTTCTTTTATTTTTCTTTCGTCCGTTCTTGCGGTCTGTGCTCACGAGTGATAATTCTTATTTCTCTTCTCTTTTTTGTACATCGTCCATATCGCATAAACTATCTTCTTTCGTTGGTCTCTCGTCCCGTTGGACGTTTATAAAACACCATCTTCTTTTACGTCTGCTATTGACTATTTTTATTTCCATTACAAATAAAAAATGTCATCAAGCGATACCGATGAAACACCTACAACTTCATTTCTCATTAGTAATAAGAAAAAACGTCTTCTCGTCATTGATGGTTATATTCATCAGCAAAACAAATCCACTGCGAAAGTCAGTTATTGGTTATGTGAGATCAAATTATGTAATGCGGGTGTTCACCTAAATTCTGATGATCAATTTCTTAAATATACAGAAAATCCTCATACTCATATGCTGGTACCTGAACGCTTAGAGATTCGGGAGATGTTGACAAATATAGAGTCGATCGAGAGGCAACAGCTATCGGCCAAATTTATCATGAGGAGCTTGTCAAAGCAAATCTTTTTTCGAAACTTTTGCTTTCGATAATTAATTCTTTCGAGATTTTTGATTTCGAGATTTGGACACAATACCTTTTTGACAACCTTGATCCTCTAAGGATTCCTATATTTAAAAAAAATAGTGCAATCGGATGTCAGTAATTAATTATTTAGACTTATCTTCACAGAAACAGATGGAATATAAAAATACTTCAGTCATAGTTTAAAGTTAATATTTCGTGTTGATAATAATCTGCTGACGTGAACCATGGTACTCACAACTAAAATAGCAGTGAAATTAACGAAATCGAGAAGAAAATTCTTGCTAGCATAAACTGGATTTTGCTAAATATTGACTAAAACGCTGGGATTCGACCAGAGAAAATTTTCTCGACATTGAACGATCATCTATCTACTTAGAACATTCTGATGTAACCTATATATGTGTCTCAGGATAATTTTAAATGAATCCTCGAATATAATACAACATAAGTATTTGGAATAATTGGTATAAAATACATTCTATAGTACTGATCAGAAAACGTGGAAGACTAATATATCTTTGAACTTTTTACTATCATACAAATTACATAGTCTCTATTGAAGCAGTGATCAGAATCATCAGTTCGTTTTTTCAAACAGTCTTCTGATCTATCAAAAGTAGCTGACGATGCTTAATGAAAGAATTTCATTATCATGAAGCCTTGTTTTGTTTAACGCAAACCGTTTCACATAGAATTGTCTTTTTCATCTATTTAGGTTCCACAAATGAAATATTTAAAATCAATATTTGGTGTTGATTTAACAACTTTAATAAAAGCAACAACACCAGCCTCATCGGCTGTTTCATTAACACCGGTTGTACTTGAAAAATGTATTAATGAAATTGAATCACGACCGAATGCACTTGATACAGAAGGTCTCTATCGAATTGCTGGATTTTCTGATATTGTTGAAGAAATCAAATTAGCATTTGAACGCGATTGTGATCATGTGGATTTATCTCAAGAACGATATCCTGATATTCACGCAATAACTTGTGTTCTAAAATTATATTTAAGACAATTACCTATTCCACTGATTACTTTTGATATTCATACACAACTGCTTGAACTTCGTCCAACAACATTAAGTATAAAAACAGTTCGTCCTATCATACGTCGTTTACCACCAGCTCATTTTCATACATTAAAATATTTATCTGAACATTTACTCGCTGTATCTCATCATTCGAATCGTAATCAAATGACGGTTGAAAACTTATCAATTGTATTTGCACCCACAATAATGCGTTCAGAAAATCCAGATCCAATGATTGGATTAAAAAATTCTAAATCTATTCAACGTTTACTTGAAATTATTATTGAACAAGCACATGATATATTTTCTCCTTGAAGACAGCTTAACTAAAATAAAAATTAATAGTGTTTTCATTATCGAATAAATCAATGTCATTGTACGGGAATGATACTAGGCGATTGTTACTAATATTTGCTAAAACATAAAATGTAGACAAAAAATTTTCTTTAACATGAGGTAGACCTATCCAATACTTATTTATATCTTTGCGTTGAAAGTTTACAAAGTTGACGTTCTAGATTTTTATGAAAATGTTTTTACAAAGAGATTTATTTAATAAAGCAAGTTTTGTTTGAATATAATTTTGATATTTTCCGAAAATCTCAATCGGTCTATGAAAACGTGCAAGTAAAAAACATAACAAATTCATGTTAAAATTTCATAACGAAACTCGATTCCGTTCTACTATGTTTATCGTACAGAGATGGTCGTTCACTGAAGATAGTTTGTAATGAGTTCGATGATAACTCATTGTATTCAGGAATAACAGGATTTTATTAAATTAATTAGTTCCAATTAATTTAATGACTTTTCAGTTTGCTCTAAGTATTATCTTTAAAAGAAAATATCAAAAAAGGAATTTCTTTACAATCTTTCTGCCTTCATATTGAGAATAAAATAAATATACCCAAGAGAATCATTCCGACAGTAGGATCCTATCGGATTTCGACAAGGGTCAGACAGTAAATATACCGAGTATCATATGTGTTTTCATTCATTTTTTCATAGCATCTTAGTTCCAATATTTATATTCCGATTATGTTCCATAGCATTTAGTCAATCAATGATATGATTTATTCAAGAATAAGTTACGTTAAAATGCAATCTTTAATCAAAGTTAAATCTTTTTGATGGAAAATCATAATTTCGAATGAACAACAAAATCAATGGAAAAAGTTCTCGCAGAATATGTATTTTATTTAGATTAAAAATTATTCCTTCAAAAATGAATCTAATTTTATGATGATTTTATTGTTAATGAAAAGCAGAATATCTATGAACATAAAAACAAGACGTAGAATGTGATGTGCACATTGAGGGAATGGTTTCCTTTTAAAATACTTCTTATTTGTTCCACGTTGACTCTGCCAGATTATTTGATAGTTCGTTGTTGATTGCCGCTGTTATCTTTGTATTCAATTGTGTTTGGATGGCCTTTGTTTGTGAATGAAGTGTCACGAGAATCAGTCACTACTGGTTTACCATGCTAAATAAATCAGAAACCTACTGTATAGAGTTCATGTAGATTTTATAAAATTGACTTGCATCAAAAGTACCTTCAGCCATTGTTTCTTTTCCAGAAATTATTGGTGGATTATCACCGATTTTATTTGTTTTCGATGCATAGGAATGTGTTTCCCAATGCCCTTGGTTTGTTGATTGGTCAGACATGATAATTTTCTTAGCAGTCAATAAGTACACAATGTAATGTTCCTTGTTCACGTATGAATATGAAATGAAAGCTAAGAAAGTTTGAGGCATACATTATATATCTTTTTCTTTCTCTTCCGTTCTGTCTAACTGGAGAGTGATTGAAAATTGTCCTCAATGAACTCTTGCTTCAAATAATTATTTTTTCTCTCTCACACTCATATGGAGTCTTGCCCTATGTTTGTGCATAGTATGAGAAAGGTCATAAAAATAGGAAAAGTTGACTAAACAAAAATGGTGACTAATATTTCCTTGGTATAAAATTGTTGTTTTTTTAGTGAAAACCAATAACAACAATTCAAGAACTCAATATCTCAGTAATACTACACTGTAAAAAAAAGAGTTCAATAATAAACCCTGTCCTTTCTACAAATCATGCTAAATCCTTGAAGGGTTTATGAAACAAAGGGTATATGAAAAAAGATGATACAAGAAAAAAAAGGGTTTATTAATCTGAGATTTAAGGAGAAGGGTATATGATTTTATCTTCAAGGGTATTTTAATATGCGGTTTCAATAAAAGG
>OENM01001696.1:713-28410 GCA_900239745.1 Rotaria magnacalcarata | reverse complement strand
TTAAAGTTACCAATACTTTGTATTCACAGTCAAGTTAAATTTAGTTGTGATTTATTGTATGCATGTATGCAGACATATACAACTAGTAATTCGGACGATAAATAATGTGGATACTTATATAAAACGAAGTAAGAAGATAATGTGATATTTTTCTATTTTTTTTTCTTCTTCTATCAGATCGTTGAGAACAATTATTATTTTCTACTGTTCAAGAATAATCCCTGTCAAAAAAGCTTGTTGACACAGCCCATTTGGGGCTAAAAAGTGGAACTCACATATATCTCTTTGGCTTACTAAAATAATTCAAAAGAGTTCATCGGAAAAATCTACTTTGACTTCTAAAACCTATAATTAGGTCATTCCCTATTTGCTTATGTCTGCAATGGAATATAAATTGTTAGCTCGTACATTTAACAATGGCAGAGACTAGCTTCTATGGTCTGTAATGGGCAAGCATTGCTTTTTTCGTGTAATCTATAATTAAAAAAGGAAGAAATAGGAGCCTAATTAGTCCAGCTCCTAATTAGCACAATTTTAAACTCATTAATGTCTGTAATGGGGAGGGGAGGGAGCCGCAAAAATCTCGCTTTTAAACTTACACTAACGGGAACAAACGGACTTCGGTACTTCGGAAGTACGAAAAAGTACAAGAAGTACAGAAAAACTCGATGAGAGCTGTATAGGTACATGAATATGCATAGAATTTTTTTCAAATTTATTTGAAAGAAAAAAATCTAATCATAACTATAAAATATTAAAAATGATTGCTATTATCTTTGCGGCTTGATTGAATGGCTCGAGAGAGTCGACCATTTCACAAACGCGTGTTCTTATCAGTTAATAAGCAGCAAGCTAGTGGTGGCGAAGCCATTAGGCCTGGGTAGGCTCAGACTAGGACACATAAAGGCTGGGGTAGACGCGAGTCTAACACAGATTCGAGGAGATTAGATTTAGGCAAACTTCAAGTAGAGCACACCAAGGACTTAATAGACTCGACAAAATATAAAAATTTTCTACTAATGCCTATTTTCATAGTTCTTCGATCAATGGCGTACTCTAATATTTTCAGTCCATATTTCAGCTACTTCTAACTTTTGTTCAATGATATATTTCTTGAATTTCATCGACATGCAATTAGATTGACATCGAATTATTTCTTCTTAGTATAGAACAGTTGAATTTCGTTTTTCAATATTCTGTTTAAAATAGTTTCTGAATTTTATCCCTGTCACAAAAACCAGGTAAATTGTAGAGGTGAATCGCAGTTTACTCGAAAAATTGCCGGCTAGCGGCTGTAATAGAGCCGACTAATCGATCAGTAAAATCGTTGGTTTTTGTCGGTTTTCACTACATTACTAAATAGTTGAAAAAATGACTCCTTTTCTGTCGCGATGCCAGATAAATAAAATCAGACGTTATCTTCCTTTCATAATAAAGCACGAAGCCCACTAGTTTTCATGAAAGTTCATATTCTAGTTTAATTCTATTTAACAATTCAAATGATACTAAAACTGAGTCAGGGTTATGAACATAAATGTTATTGTTAAAGTCAATAAAAATCTCACTATCAACTTGATGAAGCGCCTGCACTGATTTTATTTTAAAAAATCCAAATAGGACACTTTTAGCTATCGAGTAATCAATTTCTTGTTTGGCTATTTTTGTGGAACTCACATATATTTTCGAAGAAAATAGTGAGTGTAAGTTTAATTGTTAGGTTTTTGCGGCTCCCCTGTACCCACCCCCCCCCTCCCCATTACAGACACAAAACATGAAAAAACTAACACTTCGATGCACTAATTAGATAAAATTTTTGTACAGATCGATTCCCTATGTTCACCACTATTCACATCACTAATAAAAATCTAGTTTCACTAATTAGAAATCGTTATAATTAGGATTTAATCCGTAATTAATCATCAAAATCTGTCGTTTTTATTATTATAGTCCATAGTTACGATAGTAGCGCATATTTTTATTATTACAGACGTTAGCAACGAGTGTATGCTATCGCTACAGAAGCTAGCAACTAGTTCATGCTACTATTACACTCGTTACTTCTATCACCTACAATAAACAGATGAAGATTTTAATCTTTTTTTTCTCACACAAATACCTTAATCTAGAGCTTGAAGCCACTTTAGTGTATTTACAATTCGCAACTTTTCCATCCACTGGGAAGCTTTTATCAAATTTTCGGTTATGAAAAAAATGTATCAATTTCTCACCTGGTAATACGAAAAAATATAAATTTTTCAACAATATTGATAGCTATATCCTAAATACTGTTTAAACTATTATCATTCACAATATTTCTCAATGAAACCACTAAACACTTCAGCATACTGACATATTCTAAACAAAAAGTTTTCATACGTTCTCTCTAGTAATATTTCCTATTGATAGATCCAATAAACTTCAAATGTTAAAAAGGTTTTATTATCTTATTTTTGAACAGAATATGATCTCACTACACTGAAAAAATAAAACTTCTATTTGATCAGTATCTAACTAACCGAAATATGTGAGTTCCACATTTTAGCCCCAACGGGGCTGCGCTGAAAAGCTTTTTTTCTAATGCTTTTTTCAATAACACTTTTCAGTTAATTGGTTAGTTTCTGTGTTCTCGAGTTCAATCATACATTAGATACTTATCACGTATATAAACAATCAAAATCTAGCCAGAAAATCGCCAACGATCATCATTGTAAAAAAACAAAATATTTTTCAACTGGTTCACATTCATAAATACAAAATTAGGGCTGGAATAAGATTGAAATAAATAAAGCAATTTCTTATACTAATGAGGTTTTAATCAATTTTCAAGCCGTTTTTATCAAAAACAAAAATCGGAATTTTATGGATTACGCAGTTCACACTGGCTATATTCGATTAAGACTTTATAAAAACTAGAGTGTATCTGGCTCAAACTACGTTAAAACTTTTCATTGGTCATAGACAAAACAAAATTGAAGTATTATGATAATAATCAAATTTGAATCCTATATTTTTACATGGACAGACATAATTTTCCCAAAAAAGTGAGCCTACTCAAGAGTGGAATCATTCCGCCGTCTCTGTATTAGTGTGCTCAGGCGTTATTTAAAATAACCATTAAAAGTGGATATCATAGCACTAGTGTACTGTGTGATTGAATTTTTGATCACTAACACGATCGCGATTTGTTTTTAAATAAAGTTCACGATCACGAATATTCCTATGTGATTATAAGAGGCATGAAAACTTTTTGGTCATTCGGTTGCAATATTTTCCCAACTTATTTCATTCGGCACATTCAATGCTAATAGAAATTAACAGTCACAATCGATTGCTTTCATTTGTATTCTAGTGAAAATTCTTTGAAAACATAATTAATTTTAATAAATATTTGAGATTTCGAAACTACATGTTAAATTCGTGATCACGAAATCTTAATGTCGTTCACGATACGATCACGAATTGTTTTTCTCAATCATGACTACGAGCACGATCACGAGTAAAAGACATTTCTTACTCACGGTCACGATCACGTAGTACACCACAAAGCACTAATTAGTACTACTATAGAGTAAAAGTGAAAAACATAATTTAATACATTTTTGAAGTACCAACAAGTACTGAAAGGTACGAAGAAGTACATGAAGTACAGAAGTCCGCTTGTTCCCCCTTGACTTATACTCACCATTTTTTTCGAAAATAATTATATGCGAGTTCCACAAAAGAAAAACATGGAGAAAAGACAATCGACAATGACGTCAACGGCGCATGGATGGTAGGGCTATGGTGTGCCTTCCTAATAGCATTTGTTTTTGAATTACAGAAAAAGACTCGCTTAAACAGATGAGTAGCAAATCTATCTATTTTTATGTCATTTTTTTTTCTAAGCAAAAATAAAATAACAAGCAATTAAACAAATATTTGTATCGAATTCAGTAAACGTCGCACTGGTCTTACAGCTGCCAATCGTACTTCAAACACTTGATTTTCTAATTGAGTCAATTGCGTATTTTGATATAAAGCCCACTGTGCCAACGTCATGGAATTCATTGTACTATTATTATCACTATAAAATATTCCTTTAATACCATAGTTTAACGTTGCCAAACCAATGCGACCGACTTGTGCAAGATTTTCCGATAATCTTTGAATATCTTGTCCCCATAATTGTTTCTGTTTCGATTGATCGAGAGCATCAAATAATGATCTTAAACGTACATGATTAAGTGACCATGTTTGAAATATATCTCGAAATTTTTTATCATCAATTGGCATATTTTCTAATCTCCATATAAGTTCACTTTCACATTGTAAAATATCAGTAAATGTTGTCAACGGTACTTGAGAAGTATATTTACCACTTTGAGTACGTTGGTCGAAACCATACGGTTCACAAACGTCAGCTAAAATAGCAAATGGATGTAGAAGACTTGCTTTTTTATCTGAATCAAGAATTAAATTTTGTAATTGAGTCCTATACGTTGAAAGGTGTGTCAGGCCTGTTTGCATTTTATCCAGTAAATAATTCATATGAAAGAGACGTTCATAGAGGAAATTTTGATTTGTAACCGAAGATGAAGACCAAAAACGTTCAGCCATAGTAAGAACACGAGGCCAAATACGAGAATCAATAGAGTTTTGTGCAGCGAATTCAGTCCACATACATGCTTCGCCACCTAGAATTCGGCCTAATTGATCTTGATTGAATAACCATAATTCATCATTAAGAATTGGATCAACTTTATAATGAAATGAACTTAGTAAAAGATGATCAAGATAATAGCCATGAGAAAGAATACTTCGATAACCTTTACTTATGGAATTAACAAGTGCTTTTCGACTTTTCCACGATTGAATAATAGCATCATTATCTATGGTTAAATTTTCATGCATTTCGTCAAGAATTTCTTCCCAACCTATCATTATTTTTCCATATTTTTTTAACATGACTTGTACACGTTTATTAAAATATGCTTGTAAACCATTTTTATTTATTAGTCTATGGTCGGACATAAATTTTTGTATTGTCGGTGATTCTGCCCAATGAGTACCTTCGACTTCATCCCCGCCAATATGAAAATATGGATCAGGAAATAGTTTTGTCATTTCTTCAAAAAATGTATCTAGAAATGTATATGTAGTCTCTTTAGTTGGATCCATTGTAGATTTTATAACACCCCAAGTAGTTGAAATTTGATATGGCCCAGGTTCAGTAGCTAATTCTGGATAACCAACAAACCAACTAAAATATAACAACTATTCAATCTTTCTAATTTCTATTTTCTTTGTTAGAATTAGAATTTCGAAAGAAATTCTTTCTTTTTCTGATTTGAAAGAAATGATGCATCCGTTATTAATTACCTTGTTGTATGGCCAGGTATATCAAATTCAGGCACAATACGTATACGTCGTTGTCTAGCATATTCAACAATGTATCTAATATCTTTTTGTGTAAAAAAATCTTTTCTATCGTGTAATAATTTATGTTGAATACTTTCAACACGAAAGCCTTGATCGTCCGATAAATGCAAATGAAGAACATTAAGTTTACTTAATTCCATTGCATTTAGTGTTCGTTCAATGACTGATACCGGCATCCAATGACGCGATACATCAAGCATTAAACCTCTCCATGTAAATCGAGGTCGATCAATAATATACACTATTGGAATATAATAATTATCTGATGATGTACTACGTTCAATCAATTGTACAAATGTCGATAACCCTCGAATAGTACCTGTCAATGTCGATGCATATAGATATGAGCCTTCGTTTGTTATATTAAGTGCGTATGATTCATCTTCAGCGAGTGCTGGATATTTCTCATTTTCTGAATTCATTGACGCACAATTAATAATAAGTTTTTTCTCTGAAGGTGCGATATTTTGGTTACTTTTTATTGATTTTCCTGTTAACGATGAAATATATTTCGAATAACGACGAATAGCTGAATGTAAATCTTTCGAAGGTTGTTCTTTCGATAGAATACTAAAATCGTTGGATAATAAAATTTTTGAAGATTCTGCTTTCATAAACATAGGCATAGGGATAACGTTGATATTTGTTGATAGTAGATCAAGTTCATGTGAATAATAATTATTGTATTTATCATAGCGATTGTATCTGTTCGTGTGCGCTTGATAGTTTGAATTTCGTAATAAAAAATATAGCAGGAGAGTGAAGTTGAGAGCAACTGATATAATTAATATTTTGAAAATGAATACCGGTCGAAACATACTATAGAGAAGTTTCAAAAAAGAAAAGAACCATTAGAATGTTGTTTTATATTCATGATTAAAAATAAAAAAAACAATAAGAAAAAGAACGTACACAGTTCTGTTTTCTTTTTAATTGTCCCACGAGTATGAGCACGAAAGCTCTTAATCGGTATTATTATCGGCTGCACAGTTCTAGACGATATTCGATCTGTCTTAATGTTGTGTATAAAAGCATTCGATCATGTTAATTTAGAAATAATTGAATGGTTTCTATATCTTTTTTTTCAGTTGAACAATGATCATTAGGGTTCAAAAAAACAATAAGTGACATAAAATGACTAAAATAAAAAATAAGAGAATATGTATTCAATACTTTTCATTTATTGTCGCACACGGTAACTAAAGGATAATTTTAATTCGTTTTTTTCCTTGTAGAACTTATTTTTAATCTCTAGATTAAACGAGTTTTTGTTTTATTTGATATCTAGTCTTTTAGTGTAAAAAATCTAATTATCAACGCTCACTTATATCAGCATACGATAGTAGAGTATTGATTTCTTTCTGAAAATATTGACCTGCTTATCATGACTTCATGGTTACGAAGCAAAAAAATACGAACAATACTCTTGCAAAATAAAATAATTCTACATCAATCAAGGTCATAAAAAATGCACTGTGTTTTACTTACTCTTGAAAAAAATCTATCGGCTAGTAATGATAACCTTTACTACAGATACTTATTGTCATGTATAAAATGTCTATAGAATTACTGACTAGGATTAAATCTATTGATATAAAAAGAAAAAAATCCTCTCGTGAATTTTCTCTCTGATTGAGAAAAAAAGAATTTTTACCACGAAGAAAGAATAAATGTAAATTGGAATAAACTTTTTTCTTTCTCATATCGTTTGTTAACTTTTAAGTTTCTTATATTTCTTTTTTTTAGCAATATTTACTCCAGCGGTCGTATTCACGTGCTTTACAGAATTGCTTACCTTTGCAGAAAAGAACAAGAATGACATGCTCGAATCATTTCGCTGCATAAATTTTGATTCTTTGATGCACACACACACTTATTAATGCTTGTATAAGAAGAATGAATTGAAGATAGAATTGACATCTGGTTCTCACCGCCAATAGAAAGCTCTATGAGACAGACACACTCTTCGAATGAAATTTACTTTTTTTCTTTCGTTCTTTTTACTCTTTGTTTCATATTACTTTCATCACTCAGCCAACAATTAAACGGCTTCTTGCGAAAAGAAGAAACACAGTAGTACCTCTCGAAGAAACAGAAAAAGAAAAGGTTACTGCTTACGTCAGCTGATCAAGTTTTACTTTTACTTTCTGAGTAATCATTAGATAGACTATTTTTTTCTTTCAGTAAAATTTAAAAAAAATTTAAATTAACATTAGCGAGAATAAAACATCTGCATTTACAATTATGTGACGTATAACCATAGGATCGAATTTCAACCAAAGCAAACAACATGAGCTAAAAATACAAAGAAAATATTGAGTTGTGCGCATATTTTCTGTATTGCAATATTGGAAAAAATAATAATATAATGAGAAATATGGTGCATACTATTTTTAAAGCACTTGTGTCAAGTTGTAGCTGATTTGTTAAAAAATGAATCTGCAGCGAATTGTCTATTCGTGGGCGTATGTGTTTGCAACAATAAGGTCATTAAGAGTTCAAAAGATCAGTATTATAGAAGAAGAAAAACCAATTGAAGTTTATTTTAAGTTGTTATGCCCATTTCGTTTTCTGGCTTCTTTCGTGCACCAGAAGGAAGAACTATAAGTGAACCATTTCGTTTTATATAAAATGTACGTACTATAGTCGTTTTGTTGAGAGAAGAAGAAAAAACTTGTGTACGCCAATCATGATGATGCATGCAAAGAATTTTCATGCTGTGCAAGTTTACAAAAATACAATAAACTTGCTAATTGCGGATTAATTTGCTTGACAAAAAAATACGCCTGCAGACGAATGAAACTTACAATATTTTAAACCACATATACATATATAGATATAGATATAGTATCGTGTTAGTATAGATACTATACTTAATACCGATAATGAGATTATATATAAAAATGAGGTATATGGTACAAGTTGTAATTTGATTCTTTTGAGTAGGAAAAAAACGTTTGTTTCAGCTAATTTTATACTGAAATTCAACAGAAATTGATGAGTGTATTTTATATTATAGTTTTAGTTAGTATCATTTTTTTTTTCGTTTAAAAATAAAGCCAAATATTATTATTTCATTGATAAAATTAAATAGAAGGCTTAATAGTACGAGATAGAGACGTATGCTTTGTGTAAATGCTGAATAAAGAAGAAAATAGCGTGAAGCTGTATTTTGATAAGTCTATTATAATGTTAAGAATCTTGATCTCATTGTGTCATTACAAAAGATTTTAATTATTTTCCATTATATATGAAGACTCTTATTTATGTCAGAGAAAAATATTTAATAAAGTATGCACATGACAATATTTATTAAGATTGTAATAATCTTATCGAGGGAGTCGAGTAAACCCTTGTATTCATAGACTAATATGATTCAATTTAAAAGGCTAAACATAAGTCGGTTTATCTATCTTTTCTAGTTCCGTTGGCATTTATTGATTTGTAATGAAATTATTCAATTAATTATATTTGTAAGAATTTTCTTAATTTTAAATTTTCAACTGAAAAATATGTGACT
Organism: Rotaria magnacalcarata; assembly: GCA_900239745.1. Classification (NCBI taxonomy): domain Eukaryota; kingdom Metazoa; phylum Rotifera; class Eurotatoria; order Philodinida; family Philodinidae; genus Rotaria; species Rotaria magnacalcarata. Next base: position 19,472 of record OENM01001696.1, on the reverse strand, counting down.
TTCAATTTGATCAAAATTGATGAATCGATTTTGCAATAAAATTTTATAATGAAAATAATTTCTGCACACATCATACGACTTTATTGAATAGAAAATATTCTATATTTGATTGTAAGACGAATATCATTGATAATACACATTCGTACGTGATCGATGCACATCGATAATTTCATGTTAATTTTCTATCCGAATAGCGAACATTTGATGATGACAGAAATCAGTTGTAGGTCGAATGCAAATGCATGTTTTTCCACTGTCTGGCATTACCGATCTATGACTAAGGCATAGGCATATGTTGTTTTTCTTCTTCTTCTTCTTCTTCTTCTGGAGAACGAATTGACTCTGCATACCATAAATTCTCTTCAGTAAATGTTGCATGTTTAGCCTATAGAAAATGAATTCATTTAATTTCAATTGTATACTCACGATCTTTTCTAGTTGATAAAAGAAATATTTATAGAAACTTCTTTTCAATAATGAACCTAATAAACTTTCAACATTCTGACGCAAAATGAGGCAATTAGACTAATTGATTGACAAGCAAAACTATATTTGCATATTGAGTTTTATCAGTCTTTTGGGTTGAAAGAATCGAACGATGTTTAAAAGCTAATCAAAGATCGTCTTTATATAGTGTCATTTAGACTTTTGACCTTCTTTTTTTGCTTGATGCATTTACAGTAATTAAGATAGAAAACGATTCATTTAGAAATCCCAATCTTTACTTTTAACAGAAAAAATTTTCATTTTAGACTTCGCGAATCAGAAAGTTGTAAAAATACACTAATCTAATGGAATTAAATGAATTTCAAGTGGATATTAGATTCTGAAATCATTTTCTTTTCTTTTTTTTTGATTAGATGGTTTGCAATAGTAGTAATATTTGATAGGCACTTGTAAAATATTTATATGTGATACAAAAACAAAAATAAACACAAAAGAAGAAGATTAATTATAATAATAATAATGTTCGAATGCGTTGTGTTTTGTAATCTTGGATTTGTGTGTGAAAAATAAATAGTCGATAGTTTCGAAGAAGAAGAACAGTATATCTATGCGGGTTCATCATCGTTTAATGATTTCCGTTGTTGTCGATCTTTGGATGATTCACTATCATTACTTGTTCCCATAGACCTTCGTATCAACCATTGCCGATTGAATCTATTGATAATAGGCGTATCATGCCAAGACCAACAAGTTTGACTACATAAATTAACCCAAAGTAAAAGAAGAAAAACTCCTACCATAAAGGCAACACCTGCAATGTAAATTGCATTTATCATGATTCGGGTGCGTTCTGGTGGCGAGTTTGATGAAGTAGGTAAAGTGTTTGTTAATGATGACGACGATGACGAAACAATACTAGAAATCAGCCGAGTGCTATTTTCTAACATTTGATATCGATATATTTATAAATTCATCGTAATTTTTGCGTTGAAATAATCGTGATCAATATGTAAGAGGAAATTTGATGGAATATCTATAGTTAATTGTATCATACCTTTGGCGACAACAGTTTAGAAAGTAAAAACAAAAAGCTATTAAGAAATAGTATGTTTAGGAAGATTTGTATATTTAAGTATGCCAATGCTTTCAATCAACTGTTGATAATAAACAGCAAAACGAGCTGTAAATAATGGTGTCTATTACAGGTTTTCCTCAGACGTTCTCGTTCTCAGTGTCTACACTCTGTTGGACTTACTCGCTGTTATATTATGTTATTTCTACTTTTTTTTTCTACCACATGCAAAATAAGAAGAGAAATATGGATATATATATATATTTGTCAGTAAAGAAAATGAAGGAAAAAGGAAAGGACCATTCATAATACTGACAACAGCTTCCGTTCTCTCTCTCTCTCTCTCTCTCCCTTGCTTTGTTTCTTTTATTTTGTCATTTGGTCATGAACAAAGAAAAACAAATGAGACACGAAAGATAGATGATACCATTTGTAGATTTTCCTAAAACATGATCTAATTGTCTCATTAGAGTGACAACAACAAACAGCTTGTAAAAATATATTTAAGAAATTACTTTTTTTTAATAAATAATCTTATATAAATGAAAATACAACACTATATGACGTATTTAAAATAAGTATTAATCTTCTATCTCTATCGCTATGTTGTCAATACGACGACGATGACGTGTATGAGAATGCTAAATTAGCAGTGGGACCACCGTCACTCGTTGCGTGACTATATAATAATTATTTTTTTTTTGTTACTTGTAATCAACTAGATATCCGTGTGCATGATAGCAACCTCTTTTCCGCTTTAATATAGAAAAGCAAAAAGGAACTTCGGCAGATGCTTGATTGATCTAAAACTTCATTATTTCATAGGCAGAATAAAGAAATGCATCTTTCGATTTATTATTCCCGCTAGAATAATCAAATATTCATTAAAGAATCAATAGATGTAGCGGTTTTATTCTTTTATCTAAAATTTACTGAAAATCTCAGCTAGAATTGAATATTTTTTCATATGAATTCTATTTTAAGCGATAAAAAGACAAGTTTCCAACATAGTAATTAATACGTCACATACAGGAATTAACTAACACAAATTATAGGTATTATTACAACAACAATAAATAAAGTCAAAGAAAAAAAAGAGAATTCATCCAGTCAAATTGCATTATTTATCAATCTAATTCATAGCTCGAACATATTTTATATTGATCTTAATAGAATAGGAGATTGGTATAAACAAAACATAGTATTATTTTTCAGTCATAATAATCTCTGCGACTAAATAAAAATTCATTGAGATGTATCTGATTACTCGTGTCTATTTTGTTTTAGGAAGAAGAAGAAAAAAAAAAATAACTTCAATTATTTTTTGTTGACTTTCAACAGCAGCTAATAAATATGACATAGTTGATTTCTTCATGTTAAATATTTGCTTATTTCACCTTGATAAATCATTCGGGTGTGACTATAGAGCAACTTGCAGCGCTATTCTCTAAATAGGACGTCATGAAAAAAGGCGAAAAAAGCATGTATCAAACTACAGTATGCACATTTTTGTTTCGTAAAATGGCTGTGCTTACATTTTCCCCCGCACTTCTACCAATCGTATAATCTTCATTATCTATAGTAATCAAAAAAAAAGAAACAACAGCACGGTTAGTTTTTAATTTTAGTATAAACAAGAAAACAATAAAAATGTACAAAGATGCAGGATACGGAGAAAATTGGCAACCAACAGCAAACAATAATGCACGGTAAGAATTAAATTAATAGCATTTTCCTGTTGTTTTTAATGTAGGCTTGTTGTTCTTATAATTTTTAGACGCATTGATCCGTATACTCATTCATTTGCGGTGTTAGGCTGTTTTTTCGCTGTTGGCTTTGTACTTATCATTATTGTTGTCCTTTCACTGATTCCACTTTATATATCTCATAGTTCGGCTACTAGAAGTTATGTACAAGTACCAAGTAAAACATTGCATTGCTTATTTTATTGAAGTTCTCTATGTGAATATATATTTTAGGGGTTTCTGTAAATGGTTATACATTAAAATTTCGTTCCCCATGGACTAACTTTGATACCGATACCATTCTTTCCGAAAGTAGTAATCGTGAAGCATTACAAGCAGCACTCACATCTATGATTCAAAACGATTCAGCACTAGCTGGCTCAATTGTAGAAATTTCTAGTTCTTCTGCATTGTTGAAACGAAAACGTCGATTAGCATCAAATATAATTTCTTTGAGTGTCAATATGTACGTAATCAGTTGTAAATCTTGTCCATCCATACAATGTTTAAACCAATTTCAAATAAATACAAACAATCAATTGACTGATAAAAGTAGAACGCCAACGGTTCGTTATGAACTAAACACCACTAATGATACATCGTCATCATCATCAACAACACAAGTTTATTGGTTAACTTATCAACTGCCGAATGCTGTAATATCAAGTATGTTTAAAAGCTAAGAAATAAAATTAAGAAAATGTATTTTTTTTAAATTTTAGATGTTTCGCTTGTATCTGCCGATCTCAAACTTATATCATCATCATTGGAAAACTTAATAAATCTAGATAAAACTTTAAATCAACCATCAACTAATAATACAATAACATCAACAACAGCTTTTCCTGGTTAAATATCTGTTCTTAATAGTTTCTTTTGAAAAATTTAATAGTCAGATAAATTTACAAAACTAATTATATATTTCAGACGAAAAATACAATAGGAAAACGAAGAAAACAAGAAGAACTGTTCCAATAATACAGTTAATAAGCTCCAATCATAAAACCAAATCCAATGTTTTTATCTTAAAAATTATGCATTGTATTACTGCGATTTAAATATAAAATAATTTTTCAGAATTAATATATATATATATATTAATATTATTATTTATCATGAATGTTGATTATAGTCCAAAGATCGTAATATATCTCGTTTATTATGCTGTTTACTAAGAAGTTGAGATTGTAAATGAAGAATATATTTTGAAATACATTGAATAAATTCCAGTTCATTTTCGCATTCGTTAACACCTGGTACTAAATGCCGAAGTTGTTCAAAAATATTAGTCGTTTGCTCGTCGTTCATGATGGCAAAAGAAGCAAAAAGAAAATAATATACACAAACGCGTATAATGCTTGTCACATAATCATTAAACTATGTCGAATGCACGCTGAGATGGTGAAGAGTTAACGTGTAATACACGCAAAAAAAAAGCTCACGAAGAGGACGAAGAAAAAAAGAAAAAGAGAAAAAATTGCATGACGACAAGCGAGAAAAAAATCTCGACTCTATCGTTAACGTTGAACACAGGACGAGCATTCACTTGGATGTATGATAGTAGTAGTAGTAGTAGTAGCAGAATGATAGATGGAAACGAGCAGAATGACACTCCGAAACGCATAAAATATTGATGCGAGTTTTTTCTTTTTGTCCTTTTTCATCTATAGACAGACAGTTTTTTCTTCTTCTTTTTCTTTTGTCACCAATATATATATATGAACAACGCAATGATGTACAAGAAAGAAAAAAGCCGGAAAAAAAATGAATAAAAACAAAACAAAAAGTCTGATTTATTTTTTCTCGTTCTACCATTGTCTGTTTCTATGCTTGTGAATTGTCATCGTCGTCAAAATCATTGCTACCATATGTGGTATGTTCTGGATGATCGTTTAGTTCAACTGATGATCCTCCGTGTTGACGATGATCAACGGGATCGTCCTCCTCTTCAGAATGATGTTGGTCCACTTCATGTAATGGACTTTTTTGTATAGTTGTGTTAGCTGGCTCTGGATCTGTGAGCCAATCAATATTTTTTAAATCAGTTATAGGCTTTCGAACAGTTGCATTTAAATTCACTGGAATAGCTGATTCAGATTCAGTTGCTAGTGCATTTGTAATATCAGGTAATTGACGATGATGATCGTCGTTATTTGTTAGACGGGATGAACGTGGGTTTGGTTTTACAGGAGTTGACGAAGGAGCAAATAGATAATCATCATTTAATGGATTTTGTTTATTATTATTATTATTATTATTATTATTATTATTATTATTGAAAGTATTTGCATGCGATTCCTGTGTAATACGTTTTGTTATTGTGGGTGGTTTATCAATATCATTATTCGATTCCCAAGGTAATGGTTCGTTGACGTCAAAAGATGAGCGTCGTCTTTCATCATGTGGAGTTTTTGGCGTAAAAACTAATAAATCCTCTCGTGTTGTAACAGGTGTTTGCGGTGGGATAGGCTCGCTATCATACGTAGCAGCCTTTTGAACTGTAGAATAAGTATTGGATTCTATAAATAGAATATTAAATAGACAAGAGAAATTTCTATGCAAAACTAATCATTTACTTCGTGATGTTTGAACACCAAGATCATCTTTTAATGCTTCTAAAAGATCACGCAAACGTTTCTAAAACATAAGCATTAGAATGCACCGGAAAAAAAGGAAATATTTTTGTACTTCATTAAGCTGTCCACGATTGCGATCGATATGTATTTCGAATAGTTTTTCAATTGCAGATTCCGTAGTTAAATTTTTCTGAATTATGGTATCAGTTAATTCTTGCATAAACCGTACATATTGTAAACGTTCATCTCTACATAGAATAAATGTAAAAGGGTATCAAATTAAAAAGTTTTTTCATTAATATACTCAGTCAAGCCAAATCGTTTTAAAACTTCATCAGATTGTTTTCTATAAAGAACAAAAGAAAGATACGTGTAACGATTAATATTAAATTTTAAGTCATATAAAAAGTTATTTTCCATAGTTCTTGAAATTAATTATTCAAATAAAAGTACGTCAAATATGAAATATCATAATTGCTTTTCTTCTAATTTATAGATTAAGAGTTTTTTTAGTAGATTTTATACGATTCATTGTAGTATTTTTATTGAAAATATTTAAGCATCATTGACTTTGAAAAAATTAATTTATAGATATAGATTGAGCTCAATTGTTTATCAAAACATACTACGATCTTCGCTAAGATGACTGACGGGTAATTGCGTTCCACACGCACGAGCTAGTTACAGTGTGAACATTCTTATGCTACGAGCTATCAAATGATTTTAGATAAATCACAAAAGACTATGTGTTCCATCTATTAGCATATTGACTATATTGTGACATCTTCTTTTCTTTCTAGCTGTCAGATGTATAGATGAAGTTCAAAAGTATTTCTAAAGAAACGATATTAACAAGTGGATGAACTCGAAGATTGTTTTATTTTTTATACTACCTCAACTTTACTCTTTCAAATTGGCAATGCGATGTTACCATGCTAAGTACTAGATTTCCAGGTTCCTCGAAAATACTTATGTATCGTTTGCTAATTGAAAGAAAGAAAAAAACTTGAACTGTAATTCAATTATCACAACGATTATTTTCTTTGTGATTATTAATTTTGTAAAGATTTTTTTCTCTTGTTTCGATTATTCAATTTGTGAAGGACATAATACTTCGAACTGTATGTGGAATAATAAATACCAGCATAAAAGAAATTATCTATTTGTTTTTTACTAAAAATGTGCCCCCAAGGATAATACTACCTTGTTATTTACGACGACCTCATTTTTGGAACAAAGTACAATGTTAACAAAAACTAGTCTCAATTCATAATAGTTCTTCGCTCAGACATGAAAAATTAAATTGGAATAGAAATTCCGGCAGAATTAGGGACACGGATATAGATAAATGTCGTTCCCTTAAGGTATGAGAGCTAAAGCAAGTTAACGCAAGAATTCAATGTTAGATCGGTCACAACTATGCATGGTTGTAGGAAATATGTCGGCGTATTCAATTTTGCTAATAGCCAGGAGTTATTCAATCTTTGTGTCGAACATGTTTATTAATTATTTACCTTACTACTGGAGTCGTCATTGTTGTTGCTTTAGCTTTTTTAATTTTCTTTTCTACATTTCGTCGAAGTTCAAAACTTTTATTTAATTGTTCTCTGCAATAAAATGAAGCAAATAATATTGGTATTACATAAAAATGAAAATTTTTGATAATCACGAAAAAAATTAGAAACTACGAATGTGACTTGTATAATCATGCAGGTATTTTCTACAATTAAGGATTTATATCTACTTATAAACTTACCGTACAAGTCGAATACTGTATATAGATAAAAACAAATATCAATCTCAATAAGATCAATGTTTCTTTGTATTTCTAGTTTTTATTTTCTTAACTAACCTCAGTGCTGATTGTTCATCTTCTTTTTTTTTATTTTCATCAACAACAGTTGGCTGTACAACGGATTGTTTTGCTGACGAAGGTTTAGCTTTTCGTGGTGGATTATAATATGAACGATTGTTTATTAAAGATGATGTACCATCACGTTTAACTAAACGTGGCTTGTGTGCTGTTGGATCGGGTTGAGAAAACGAATCAGGATGTTTATCAAGAACATCAGCACTACTTTTATTTCGTGCTGTTGATGTCATTTTTCCTAGAGCAGCCATGGCAGTCAACGCCTGATTCAGGACACCACTAAAATGAAAAATGAAATTTTCTTTCATTGGAAAATCTCACTTGAATTTACTTACTCTCCAAAAAGTTTATTTGCCATGTCATTATTTGAAAAAGTAGCTTGATTAAGATTTTGCGTTGAACCATTCATATTTAAAGACCGAGTCAACATAGGTCCCGATTGAATACTTCGTGAACGTGCTCGATATGTTGTTGGCTAAGACAAAAATAAAATTCAAAATTATGAACTTGGAAAGAAACTCAATGTTTACTTGTGATTGAACAATACGACGCGAACGTGCACTATGACTTGGTCGAGAACGTGGCGTGTCTCGATTTGTTTCGGCTGCGAATTGATTTAGAACATTTTGTGTATATGCCAATTGCGCCATTTCTTTTCGGGCTCGATCACGACATTTTTGACCTAATACCATGGCTTTTGGGGGTTTAGCATCGATTCCAGCTATGAAAGAAAAACAAAAACAAGAAAGATGATGTTATCAGTAATAATATTTAAAAAAATCTCTTACGTTTTACATTGCCCAATCGTCGATAATGATTTCTCATATGATCTGAAACAATCGTTTGTTGGACAAGATTGTTTTCAGTTGTTTGAAGAACTAAACATGAAAATGAAAATTATCGACAAATTTATTTCACTCCTCGATTGACTTACCACTACTTTTGAGACCATAAAGACCTTTGCCTGGCCAATTGAGTGTACTACTAAGTAGATCACTCGATGACATTTTTCAATGTTTGGTTTTTTATTAAATAATTTATATATATATATAGAAGTGGAGAATCTAGAAAAATAAGATTAAACTATAGTATTTATCTATAATCATAGATTGATCTTAATCAATATAAACCATTTATAGATTTTCTAAATCTACTTAAAAGTAAAGAAAAATTGTATAACGAAGAAAAGAAGGGACTATTTCTATGCGACAACCGATTGTTTTAATCCTCTTAACATTTCTCATATGAACGAATGGATTCCTTAAGTTTTGATTGAAAGTCGAATAGTTTTATAGAAAGAAGACCTGTACCAATGTGAATTTTCAATTGAATTGAATCACGAAAGTCAATTCCAACATAATCACATAAGAAGTACCCATCAACCTTGACATCCAACCATCAAAAGTCAACTGCTGATTATAGTATTAAATTGATCTATCCAGTTGATTTTATATAAGCATTTGCTATTCATGATCTTCTGAATTTAACAGAATAACTAGGATGAAAAATGTATACCTTCTGTTGACATCCAAAATAACAACTGAAATACAGATTGATTAAAAATAAGATGTATATTCACGATAATTAATTAAACACGAAGACAAGTATAGTATATCTCCATCTCTAGATGTTTTTGTACTGATTTCTTTCACTAAAATCATATTTTTAATTGAATTTACTGCCATCTAATGAACTTTTCTATATTTAATATCATATTCTCACTTGTTAAACGAATAATTAAATAGAATATTTCCCTAAGTTACCCATTTTGCGAACATGTTGATCCATGTCACTAAGAATATTACCTCTTTCATGATACATTCATTTTCATTGGTTGTATCTTCTCCGCTAATCATATGATGATGAATGAAAAAGTGTGACCAGCTGAGCGCAGCAATCATTCATTATTTGAAAAACAAACGAACAGAAGGTGTTCTTGACCAACGGACATATACATAAGTTAATGACACATTCATATATATGCATATATATTCATCTCCCTCTCTTTTCTCACCTTTCATTTCCTTTTGGACATATTCACACTTGGGGGAAAAAATGATAGCTTCTCATTTATAGTCTGTTGTTTTTTCGTTATTTCAGTATACAGAATAAAAGTCGTGGCGATATTTAACTTGACCGTGTGATCGATGACTAGCAGCAATCGTTCATCCTATATTCGTGTCGAAGATCAAAATCAATCGGCATTAAACGAACTATTTTCAGTTGTGAACAATCCAACAACATATCGTTCACAACTACAATCGAAACCATTCCGTGATCGTGGTTTACCTGAATCATTTTTTCAACCGCCATTATCATCGTCAAATAATAGTTTATCGAAATCTGCTGCGTCATCATCGAATTCAATTGGCAGTGAACAACAAAGTGTGCACCGTCAACATGCAAAAAATCAACTTAGTCTACCAAACATTCCATCGCAATCAGCAACATTATTACGTACAATAATTAATAATAATCATGTGCAAGGACATTTACGAACTGCTAGTGATACAGCTGTGCTCGATGGACAAGGTACAACAATGGCATCTGCAAATACAACATTATCACAAATAAATTCACAAGTTTCATTACTGCCTCTACCCGATGGTTGGGAAGAAAAACAAACACCCGATGGACAAACATATTACATTGAGTAAGACATCGTTTTTATCTTCTAATATTCAATTAAAGTGAACAGCAGGAATACACACGTTCAATTACAAAAAAAGAACGTTACTTTTTTTTCTCTTTTCATGTATCATCTGTTTCTTTTCGTTCATTTACTTTATGATCATATTAACATTTTGAATATTAAAATTTCAATTTCTCGTCTTTTTATAGTCATATAACAAAATGTACGACTTGGATGGATCCACGGCCAAATCACTATGCAGCCTTTCAATCATTTTGTGCTACATTACCATTGCCCGATGGCTATGAACAATCGCGCGATGCCCGAGGCAATATGTACTATATTGATCATAATCATAAACAAACTTATTGGGATGATCCACGACCAAGTAAGTACTTGTTAATAACTTAATTTGTTTATTTAACAAATGATATTGATAGACTATTATCGTGCGATGATGACCCAACGACTTGATGTACCCATTCCGCCAACACCAATGTCAATTCCACAGTCATCAACATCGCCTATTCCAACATCATCATCGCCATTTCATCAACAACAACAAAGACTTTCATCAACTCTTTCGCCAACAACAAGTATGGCTCAATTGACAACGAATTCTCCATCTGTGGCTCCTCTTCAACCAGATCCATTGAAAAATAAACTTACAGAAATTTTAAGTGAACAACGAGCTTTACAACAACGTAAAGAAGAATTAGAAAGAATGGTAAGAAAAACTAAAATAATCAATTCTCTCTTTTTCTTATTATTTACTAATTCATATGAACAGATAGAACAATTAATAATAGGATACTATTGGTATGCTATGAGCTTTTATTATGTGTATTTTTATATGTTGTTCTTTGCTGATGGTGATAATATTACTTCTGTGTTGCGAATCGATTATTTCTTATCAGAAGAAAAAATAAATCAGATTCATTTTTGTTTGTAGGAAGTTGATATACGCAAAATGCTCAATCATCGTGTTACGACAAATAATCCAACGATTGATCAGACAACACTCGATTCATTAATTGATGAGTTACTTCATCATAAACGACAAAATAGCGAAGATAGTGGAGTTGGTGAAGGTAATTTTAGATAGATATTTCGAAATTACGAATAGAATAAATTCAATAACGGAAATTCTTGAATTTTGCTTTAGGTCGAAATAGTATGAGTCGAACACCTGATGCATTAAGTTCGACGGATTATGTAGACGATCCTCTTTTTCTTAATCAAGCAGGTATGCGTTTAAAAAAATCTAGGAAAAGAAAACTGAGGGGCTTGCACGAATTTCTATTGTTTTTAATATACGTACATATGCATCCATATAAACAGGAGCTACTTCTCGTCGCGTGACGTGGTCAGGGTACGTGTTTCTTCCATTATTGAGCTTCGAAGGGAAACGTATAAAAACCAACTAATTTTTAATTTTGCCTAAGAACTGAAAACATATTTCGTAGTTTTTTATTGATGAAATTTTATTTAGATTACGCTTCAATTCCGGTGGATATGGAACTCCCAGTACAGGATCGTCGACCAATGGTAGTTTTGGGCGATTCACAACTTAAAGTATGTTTTTATTATTTCTATTTCTAAGATTTATAATTCTATTGTATTCTATTAGATAAAATCTATGAAACACAATCACCAATGGCTTTATCATGCCAATATCTAATAATAAAAAATAAATAAAACATTGAAATAATTTTTTCTTGTGTTTGAATATATATATATATATATATTTATATTAAACAAATCAATACTTTTTTTTCTCTACGTTTTTCTTTTTCAATTTGTTGCTTTCCATGCATGTATCTTGTATAAAGAGCAGAGAAGAAAAAACATTTTTCTCTTCCTTCGTTTTTCGCTCAACACGGTATTCATTCTCCGGTCGTCGCTTCTCTTTCGTTCTCTTGTTTCGGTGTTCTTTATCTTTTGTATTCGAGAATGAATCGTTTTTGGAGGCCCGGTGTATGTTTAGTTGTGTCTGTATGTCTATGTTTATTTCATAGCTGCGCGCTCGGTCGTATAATTGTAGATTGTTTCCTTCTGTGCTAGTTTAATTATTTCTCATTGCTCTATTTTGTATTACTACTAATACCACTATTATTATTATTATTATTATTGCTTTATTCTATAAAAAAAAGGCGTATTTCTCTAGATATCTAAAATTTCTATCATACCAATGGAATTTTATTAAAAGCAAAAGATGAACATGATTCAATGATGTATTTATAAAGCAAAACTATGATTATGGATATCATTGTGGAATAATGAGAATACTAATGCAGAGTGTGAAATTGGTATTTAAATTAAATTTTATATCATCGAAGTTGAATTTGATACAAATATTATTCATTGGAAAGCATATATACTCGATCGTCTGTAAGATATCAAGAATGAGATTGTCTATAATCAATAAGTAAAACACATAATAAGTAGAGTATTTAAGACAATTTTTGGTATCTGAGAAATCAATGCATGTCATCATAATATGTCGAAGTATCTAAAATCGATAAATAAAAATAATTCGAATTACTCAAGGTTTATCGCTGATGATATCCCATTGGGATTCATCAATCGAACTGACCATGTTCTCATAGTTAGTGTCGAATGGGACTAGAAGTGAACGTATCACGATTTTATATCCGTAACAAGATATGTGTGAAGTAGTTGAGTTACGAAATTTTCAGTCTCAAGAGATTTTTTTTCTTAAATATTGAATATCCAGAAAAAAAACAATCATGTGCTACAAAGAAAATAAGAGAACTTCAACTGTTGTCAACTTTCGATATCTCAAGAACAAATCGTTCTTTTAAATTTTCACACGTTCATTAGGAATATCTTCCAAGTTTAGACCAAGAATTTTTACTGCATTGAATTGTAATTCGATAGAAGATTCTAATCGAAGATGAACTAGATTATTCGTTCTAGTGACAACAACTGTTTATCGTAAATTGAATACAATCATCCGTAGTGGACCGTCGTTAAACGAAACATAATCCAATCAGTCAAACTTCTGATCATGATGGACACATTGAAAAGATAATCTATCCAAAAAAAAACAATCTTTATTTTTTGTACTTTTCAGTAAATTCATGTATGTCACAACGACATTCGTTTGTGTGTAAACATATTTTATTTTTTCAATTCAAAACAATAAAATCAAAACTCTACTGAGACACAACAAACGATGATTTCTGATAATTCTGTAGATGCTTTTACGCGTTAATGCTGAAACACGTTTAACCGATGCATGCTATGCTATTCGTTACTCTCCACATGTAGTCAATCAACTAGCCATTGTTTCATGCGAAAATTATGGTATTCGTGGTCGTAGTACTATACAATTAATAAGTAATCATGATCAGTCAGTTTTCAATTGGTCTGATGCCGTATTTGATGTAAGTTTTGTTGAAACGGATCCATCGTTGATTGTGTGTGGAAGTGGCGATGGTTCACTACTTGTTTGGCAATTGAATAAAACGAATTCTTCACCTGTATTATCGTTACGAGAACATCAACGTGAAGTATGGTGTGTTCATTGGAGTGAAAGTCGATCTAGCGATGCTTTACTGAGCACATCTGGTGATGGAACAATTAAATTATGGAATTTCGATAGGTAAGAAAAACTAATGGATACAATTTCATTTCTTTTAATTTTAACTTTTAGTTCACCTATGCTTCAAGCAACTCTATCAGGACATGAATCTGTAGTTTATGAAGCTCGATGGCATCCTCGTCGACCTGGTCTTATAGCTTCGGTTTCAGCTGATTGTTCATTACGTCTGTTTGACATAAAACAATCGTCGAATGTTATTAGTCCTCGTGCTCATCCTGCCGAAATTCTTTCATTAGATTGGTCAAAATATGATGATCATTTATTAGTCACTGGCGCTTGTGATAATCGTCTTCGTCTTTGGGATATTCGTATGATTACAAATGCAGTCAGTGTTTTTGACGGACATGAAGCGGCTGTTCGTCGTGTAAAATTTGATCCTCACCGACGAGATCGTCTCGCATCTACTGGTTATGATGGGCAATTGAAATTATGGAATTTAACACCAACAAATAGTAATATTAACATGCATACAGAGCGTTTTTCTAAAGATTTTATTTATGGACTTGATTGGAATCTTTTTGAACGAAATAAATTAGTTGTAGGCTCTTGGGATCGAATTGTACGCTTCTGTGAAATTGTTTCAATGTAGAAATGAGAGTTTGTTTTATATTTGAATGTAGTTTTTTTTTTATGATCGATCGGTTTGCTTTTCATTAATTAAATGGAAACGAGAAATGAGATTTTTACTATTGAAGAAATTTGCATTTGATTTTAATTTTTCATGAAAAAAAAATTGAGTTTCTTCCAGTTTTGATATATTCATTACGTTATCAATGCATCAATACAGAAACAAACTGGCAAGGTTATCAGTACCCATCAGATATCAAATGGAATACATATTATATAGTGTATGTCTTTTTATAAATGATATCATGCTTTTTCGCCGATGAAAATATTTTTTTTTAACATTTGGACCCTGTGATCATCATGTCAATATTCATTTCACGGAAATAAATGAAATTAGTCATGTTGACAAAACATGAGATCTATTTATATGCTGTAGAAACTAACACGAATGAACTAATTTAACGGTATAGCACTTGAAAAAGAAAAGAATATGCACCCAGAGAACTTCTATTGAAATAAAATATTGATTGTAATTAATAAATATTTATGCGTTATGAACTTTTGATTTATGAGCAGCTACTCAATGTAGACTCAAACAAGCCACTTCACTCAACACTTTCGAATGTGAAAAATAAAAATAAATTTATGCATCGCTTTTTTAGCTGGACTCTCTTTTTCCAATATTGCCAGAAGAATATTTGACTGAAAACTAAAAATTTGACATTGTTGATAATAGACACATTCAGCCTTGAGTTGCTCTGCGTGCCTCAACAAACTAACATTTCATGAATAGGTTTCTCCTTAGATAAATTATAAGATTTTAATCATCGAATATAAATTTCTCTAACTAAAGAGAAGATCTACTGAAAGAATCTCGATGTGGCAAATAGTGATCACTAATATTCCTATTTTTCTAGCTGAAGAAAACATTGTATCGGTACAGAAAATTAAATATTCTTTTCTAGATTATCACCATCAGACAAGAAAACGCGCACGATGGGTACGATGCGCGCTCGAAAATGTCAAGTTTATAATTTTTGTTCTGTTTGTTTCAACTGCAAACCACTTGACAGCCATCGGAGTTCGAACACTATTCTCTCGTGCGTCTATTTTCGACTTCTCGGGTAGTTTTAGATTTCTCGAGAAGAGCAAACATGCCAGAAGAATAATACAGTGCCCAGTTATAAAAAACAAACCCTCGAAATAGTCTACTAATGAATGAATAATACTTTTTATCACATTTCTGCCGTGACAAGTCTGATATAGTTTCGGAATATGATCAGGTGAAGTAGAACTCAATAATCAAAATGGCATGGATTGTTTTCTTTGATTTGTCCTGGCAAAAAATACTTTGGAGAGTTAAAACACTAATTGTAACCAATTTAATAAAAAGATATTGAGCGCTTCACATTAAAGAATAAAAAAGACTTCAATTTTGTATTTGTTTTATTTATTGCTAATAGCAGCATATGATTTGTCAGATGTTTTTCTGGACAAATATTTTGCAATCGTGATTATAAAATATCCTAACGGGTGGGCCATGAAGAATTACACTACTTTGTTTTCGCTATAACTCAGTCAATTTGATGCTATTAGTCAAAACGTTTTTCAAAAAATTTCGCCATTCAATTCTCTACAAAACCGTATGTAAACGATTTTTGTAAACTACCAAACGGCTAAGTTCTAAAACGAAGAGAATAGGTTTCGAAAATGTTCAACTTTCTAGCTCAAAAACCGTTTTTTTCTCAAATTTGCTTTCTATGAAAGAGCTACGAAGGAACTAAGACGGCCATCTTAAAGTGCATTAAATTCTAGACAAGATTCATGTCTTTGAAAATTTTCTTGATTAAAAAAAGTGTAAAAACTTCAGGATAATTTTTTTCACTTTTTCGGAAAAACTTAACTTTCATTTCATGTTTTGCTGGTTACACCAAAACGCATGCAATTTAGTAAGAAAACGTTCTTTTCTGACGAGTTTTTTCCTTTAAAATTCAACATACTAGACTATATCTCTGCACACTCGTTCGAGTCTTTCAAAGTTTTGCTTGCGATTGTTTTTCGTGAAAACCCCAATTCAGACATTTCGTACGAGTTGTCGGAAAATATCGACTTAATACGTGAAGGTCACTTTGAAATAAAATCTTTTCAAGGATATCGAAAAAAGCGTATTTGAAAATGCTGGAAAACGTTTCTCCCGCAATTTAAGCCTGCGTATAAATTGTCGAAACGTACTCCAAATACTAATGCATTTTGAGCTTGAAAGTTGAACATTTTCGAAACCTATTCTCTTCGTTTTAGAACTTAGCCGTTTGGTTGTTTACAAAAATCATTTACCTATGGTTTTGTAGAGAATTGAATGGCGAATCTTTTTGAAAAATGTTTTGGTCAATAGCATCAGAACTGACTGAGTTATAGTGAAAACAAAGTAGTGTAATTCTTTATGGCCCACCCGTTAGCTTCGATCATGCAGTACGCTACCTAGAAGAAGGATAGCTTAAACAGGTAAAATTAATTTCCATTGTGTGAAGGCTATTTTGAGAAAGAGATTGACAAATGTGTCGATCATTCCGGTATCTTAGAGGAGTGATGGATCTTTTACTCGAAATGTATTTTTATAGTAATATATAAATTTGCTTGAGTACGAAAGTAAGTAGATAATAAGAATGATGAAGATGGAAATCAATCGGCAGTTTTCAATATTTAGTTTTTACGAAATCTCGGAATTTTCGACCTTTCTATAATTCTAAAATGATGGTGAAAATGATCTAGATGATGGTGAATTTGATCTAAATGAATTATATTGTAACGGTCATCATCAGCAAGTTTACATCATTTGAGACTTTAATTATAAATTCATAGTAATGATGGAAATACTATAACAACATAAACGATTCCATAACCTAATCCGATAACATAACCATAAACGAGTATTTAATTAATCTATCAATGAGCAAATGTTGAAAATAAACGAATATCAAGTACATAATACCAAGGAACAGTATCAAGTACTAATATTTAATTACGAATAATTATCAACATATAACTAATTAATTGATTAACATTATATGAACAAGTGTAAATGTATGTAATGCGTTATTATTATATTGTAATCTCAATATCAATAGAATATATTTATTTGAAAATACTACCTGTGCTCATATATAAGAATAATATGAAGAATAAATCAATTTTCTATTGAATTGCAAATATATTTTTCGAATGAGAATTCTAACGCAACAATAAGTTTAAATTAAGTAGAGATACAATAGACTACTCTACCCTATTGCTTGTTGGTATTCATTGTTAAAAATTTCTATTGTTTCCATTCGAGCAAACATTCAGTACCAAATTGTTTATTCATAATTGAAGAATTTCGTCGAAAAAGAATAATTTCTTTTTTCTTCTTCCTTTGAATGCGTATTGTTGTTATGTATGCGATGCGTCTCCAAGGCGTACATGTTTGAAAAATGAAAAGAAGTGGTAAAGCAAATAGAAATGGATTGAGTTATGTCACTTTGTAAAAAAAAGGTAAGAAAAAGACATTTGAAAAAAATTCTTCCCAACAACAACAGTAGCGCATCAACTGCTTTCAATTTTTCGATCGTGGTAAGTTATTAGAAAAAATTTCAAAAATACAATACACAATTTGAGGGTGTGGGTGTTGATCTTCTGGACACCCAAACCCACACTTCAACACAGAGGAAGGCATAGTTATAATTGGAGAATCACATTTTAATAAACATGATTACTAAAAGTTAGTTGGCTTAACTTGTCTACTTGCAAAATAAAAAAGGAGATGATGCGAAAAAAATCAGCATATTTGCATTAGCATAAAAACTAGTAACATGAATTATAGGCGTTTTGCTTCGTATTCTCATAGTAGTCCTAGGATATTAAAGAATAATTGAAACATATTTCATATTTTCAAACGATAGATACATCATTTTTATGATTTTATTTCAATTTCAATATTTCATCATTCACATACTTATTCATATATGAGCCAGTCAGCGTAAGCCACTATCGAACCTGCTCAATTTGATGTATGTTGTAGAGGGAAGAATTCCAAGAATTTCCATGAAAGCCGTCTTGAAAAATATTGAACCCTCGATTTTTTATGAGCATTTTACGGAAAGCCCAAAAATGAACACTTTCATCAGGGGGAACCTTCTTTTATAAATATTTTGGAATTGGTTTAATGGATTGAGCTGAAATTTTATAC
>OENM01001695.1:0-28441 GCA_900239745.1 Rotaria magnacalcarata | reverse complement strand
GGATATCAGACTTTACTTTTAAAATCCTATTAAATTCCAAATTGAAATAAATATTAGGATTTATTAAAAAATTCCCATGAATTTGAATTAATTCGAATAAAATCGAATAAAATCATAATAAATCCCAATAAATCCCAGGACCAATATAAATACCGGAATTTATTAAAAGATCCCGATGAATTTAAATCAAATAAAATCAAATCGTAATAGATCTCAATAAATCCCAATAAGTCTTAATAAATCTCGAAACAGAAATAAATACCGGGATTTATTAAAAGATCCTAATAAATCCCAAATAAATAATTCCCGGTAGCTGCTGGCGTATTCATGAAACACATATACACGTAGATAGTCGAGTTCGTTTCTTATTAATATTCATGATTGAAGTAACAAAGCGCAAAACTAAGTTTTGACGCAAACTTACTTTTTTACATAGTTGTTTATTATCATAGTTTCAATTTTCCATGAATAGAAATGCATTAATAATAAAGAACCGTACGTCACAGCATTCTATTATTTGAACATGTTTCAATCAAAATTCTAAATAATATGATAAATAATTAATATGCACACTACTTTTTCATTAATTATTTAATAAAATAAAGTAAATTCAAAGTATTGATGTAAAACGTGATTGAAGTTCATTCATTAACTTTTACTAGTGATAGAAATATTTTTAAATCTAGAAACATGTATCTAAAATTATAAAAAATTAACTATATTCAAACAAAAAACTATTCTTTTCTTCTCATGAGTACATCTCTCGTTCGTGTCGTTTATTAATTAAACGATTTGCTCAGTCCTGTAGTATTCTTATGTACTTCGGTTTTAATATACTTGTAAAAACAAATCTTGTCAGATGATAAAAATAGATTAAAGGAGAACAGCAACTTCATAAGGAAAAGTTCGATCTAACAAAGCGCAGAAAAGAACAAATATCAATTATATTTTCTTTTGCTTTTCTTTCAAAAAAAGAAAGAAACCGATCGTTATTTTATATTTACTGTCTTGAATGTAATGTTCTTGACTTTTAAGATGCACAATAATGCTTTTATAATAACCTTAAGTTCTATGATTTTGTCAAGACGTTGATGACATCAGCAGGTGCGTTTGATCGATCATGAAATAAATTTTCAAAATTTCTAATGAAATGATGATTTTCTTTCTTTCGTTAATAATACCTAGAGACAACTGATTGTAAAAGTTTTGATTTTTAATTGCTAATCGAAAGACTATCCACGATAAGAACTCATTAATTTAATTTCATTCATCGATCATTTCTGTATTTACTCACATTCCTGAATACATCAATCTTATGTTCTTTACTACTTCGTCAATAAATATAATAGCTAACAACATCTATTCATGGTATTATGAATAATGTGCACTGAGAATGAAGAAAAAAATTAGTTCTCTATCATCACCTATATAAAGTTCACCGAAACTTCTCTATAAAGTTATCTATGAGTTACAAAGCTGTAACAAATTTCACTGAAAAGCTGTTCACGCAATAGGGCTAACTAGCACCGTTTTTTTTNTTTCGTTCGCGTAGGAAAATGTTTTTCATCATAGAATATCAAGCAAAATTCATTAATGATTTACTTTGAAAGCTGCGCTCTTTTACGCAAGGGTTTAGATTAGAAGATAGAACATACATTTATTTATCTCCTAGTACAAATATTATGTCAAACTAATTGATTGATACTGGAGAAGGACTAATCCTTGAAAATATGCCTACTCGCGATTATTGTTGGCTGTGTTGCTATCCGATCACTACAATCATTTCGAGTTTTTATGATAATCACGAAACATAAAATATATTAAAGTATTTAATTCTATTAACTAAACTACGAAATATACTGTCGTTACATTCAAAAGATCATAACAGCACATATCTTCTGCGCTACCTAAAACAAGTCAGACTGTTTTACATCATGAAAAAACTTAATTTGACGATAGGGGACTCCATGATTGATATTTTTGATCACGATCACGAATTTTTACATAGTATTGGGAGCGAAGAACATTTTTTCATCCTTCGATGGTGCCATCTGTGAGGGTGTGTGAATCTCCTCATCGCATCCACATCCAATAATCACAATGATACTGAACATTTAGTAAATATTGAAAGTGAAGATGATGTTCAACAAATTATTTATTGATGTAATAACTTCGCTTTTTCTCAGTTTTGCTTGTTTTTAAATAGTATTTAATTATCTAGTGTATTCTCTTCTTTTTTTTTGCTGCCAGTAAATGTGAACATTATACCCTTAAATAAATATTTGAGACTTTGAATCTCAATGTATATATTACAATCGTGAATCATGGTGCTTTATTTTCGATCACGATCACGCAGCTCACTATTAGTGACTCTGGGATAGATCTCTAAATGAACATTTGTTGCAGGCGCTATTTGTTTCAAAAATTTTTATGTTCGAGTCTTTTTAAAGTAAAATCTATACGTTTTAAAAAAATCTTGGGTGTGAAATTAAATACACAAGTTACAATGAAACAAGACTCGGCACTTAATTCTTCAACGGGAAAAATATTTGCTTAAATTTATTAATAGAATTTTATTTTCTTAAAGTTTCATTTGAGAATGATTTGGTATATAACAATAATCATAGAAAATCAGCATTGGTGAATTCACGAAAAATACTTAGTTACTAGTTCGATCAACTTACAACGCAGTTTAGTTCATACAGTTCATACACAAATATGATCAAGTGGTTTGTATATTCGACTTCGAATTTTGACAAGTAGAATGAAAACCAGTGTTCGAATCAAACATCATCTAGTAACCGAACAATTCAAATATCAAATTAAATAGCTCTCTATCGGAGTAAGTGAAGAAGCGACAGTTATTAATAAATCATAGCATCAGAGTCTAAGCAACTAACGTAAGGTAGATAATGGTGTCAGTGATAGAAAGTCTATGATTTGTTTTCTGTGCTAAAAGTCAAGCACATTAAAGCGCTGAAATTTTCTCATGGATGGTGCGTATAATAGCGAAAGAAGAAAGTTTCTTACGGAATTATTTATGTGATTTTTCTCTAGTACAACATAAGGAAAAATGATTTACATTTGAGAATTGACTTTTGGTAAGATACTTTACTTGCGTATTCGAGATCATTTCATAAATGTGAAAGCAATATTCGAATCAGCATCGAAGCGTAAGAGCTATTTATTTCGAATACTCAAAACAGACATCCGCAGTTAAAAGAGATTTAACAAACTTTTAATCGCGCTTAATGTCAAGTTTTTGATAAGAATCTATCAAAACTCATCGATCACAATACTTACAGCAAAGTAGAGTTTGTTTTACAAATGTTAAACAGCTGCCAGTTATTTTGTATTAAAAATGTTTAATTAGATTTTAGAATCAGAAAATCAGCGAAGAATTACCTGTTTACTAAATCGGATACTATGCAAGCAATCAAAAATATGTGTTAACACAGTTTTTACTATAATATATATGTTACAGTTGACATGAGAATTTAGTTGAGATTGGAATAATAGATTTAATTAAAGATAGAGAAAATAGACAAAAAATAGAGCGAAGAAAAGAAAAGAAAAACTATTTTCGAAAATCAAAATGCAAATAAAGTTATATGAACGATGTGGAAACTTTGTCTAAGAGTTAAATTTAACAAAGTACTTTCTAATTAATCACAATTTTAATTTCTTTTTCAAATTGGTGACCGAAACAAAAAATTCTTATTTTTCATTTATCTCAATGCGCTCTCATGTCGCTTGTATGCGTCATATAGTAATTAATGTATCTTATTCAACTGATACTTTAATATGAAAAGGAAATAAAATACTCCGTTAATTATGATATTAATGTTACATCATCAAATAACTATTTATTTATTACAGTTTTGCATTCTGAAAAATTTATTAGAATCTATTCAATTCTAATTTATTTATTATCATTTCGTTATTAATTTGAGTTTTAATAATCGATCTTCGTCACTATGAAACAGACAATAATCAGCCATAAATTATGAAGTTTCTTTTATATTAACTTATTCATTTGTTTAACGAAGAACCATTGTTGTTAATAACACATCAAATGGATTAATCTAAGAAACTTTTTTATTAATTTCATTAAAAATAAAAATAAAAAAAACATTTACTTTCCTTCCATATCATTCGGATTGAAAACTGTTCCATCCCCATCCCAGCTGCTCAAGACTCGTACTTCGAAATAACGATAGCAAAAATCTTGTTCTTTTCTTCTAGTACAGAAAGAAAAGAAAATCAATGTCGCTATGTCCCGAGCATTAAAACATGAACATCTATTCAGAATCTTTGTCATTTCTCTCTCTTCAATTGACAAAAATGACACAAATAATCGTGGGAACAAACACGTTTTTTTTTGAATCTACATGTTAATCAAATGATCTCATATTACTCAGTAACAAAATTTCATTTCTATGAATCACATTCTCGCAACATTTATTGAATAGTCAACAGTTCCAATCTCAACTAGATTCTAAACTCTACTGGCACATATATATGTCGTATCGACGTTTCACCGGTTGACGAAGTTACTTTTGTAATATAAGTGCTGAAAAATCAAGTATATGACAATAGTATTGCCACAATAGACCGCAAAAACTTACGTTTTCGTCACCAAATTTATATATAAGAAAAATCTACAGTGAATACATTTTTCTTGGTTTCTCGATCTCTATTCTATCAGGTTTTCTCAAATATTAAACTAGAAATTTGCATAAGAATTTAAGTAGTGATCAACCTCGACAAAAATTTTACTAGATCAAGAATTCATTGTTTTTCCGTACTATAGATTGAACGGACTAAAACTAAAAAATCTAGATCTAATTCACTTATAATTATCTGAATTAATAAACTAGTGATACTTTGAATGAACAGATTAAAAATTAAGATCAAATCATATAAATCGAAGTTTTCACAAATTAACGAGATGAAACTTATTAATTTACAATAGTAGTGATTTGCTAAACATAAAAATGCAAAGAAAAAAAGATGTTCTTTATTGTTTCAAATCTAGGATACATAATTGTTTTTTTAAATTTAACATCAGTTGTCATCCTCAAAATCATGCCTTCACCTGCAACATCACTTCGTAGGATCTACACGAAAAAAACTATTTCTAATCGTGTATCACGACGGTATCTTCGCTATATACTTGACTTTTCCGTATTTACATTACAAAAGTAATTTCGATACAAGGTTGGCCGTAGAAAGGCCGAATGGGTAAATATCGAAAAGGAAAAATGTCGAAAACAGAAAAGATAGAAAAAAGCGGTGTCTCTACTAAATGAAGGTTCTCATAGTTTATTGTTCATTGCTTTTGATCTGATTACTCCATTAGTTTGATACTATTTATAAGTAATATCTTATGAAAACACTAGCTGAAATAGGCGTACAATAGTATACAACGATTAAAATTCTATCATGATGACTACAGCTTGCTCATTTTTATCCGGTGAGAATCATCCACCATCTCCAGTTATTTAATTTATTCAGTCGCAAAAAGGAAACCCTTTGCTTGTATCAGATAAATATATTTTCAAACTGAATAAAACAACAACAACAACTAGTAAATATTGGATGTGTCTTTTTCTTTATAACTCTTATTTTTCTATGATCTATGCTATGATGCTATTATGATTTCAAGAATAAAACATCTTAGTGAAAATTTTCCATATTTTTCCTTTCGGTCTTTCTACGACACCGATACAACATACGTATATAGATGTCATCGAAAATTGCATGCAAAGGCTTCGTAACAGCAGATTCATTTTTGAAAACTCAATATTTGAATAAAAGTGAGTAGTAAATCGACAAAAACTATGCGCAATAGTAGTATTAGCTGATTGATCGAGTTACGCAGCTTAGAAATATATTTATGTTTGTTTCGTTGTTTCTAATGAAGGCTCACAGTAGTTTGGCGAGAATCGAATTCTGTATTCTTCGATACGGCATTAAGTATTATAATATCATTTTTCCGTTCAAATATTTGCATAAAATAGAACATATCACAATCCGTTCACCTGATACTAATAATCAAAATGGCTGAATAGAAATATATTTCTTGGTTTGATGTAATTGAGAGGATATGTATCAACCAACGGTGAACCTCTCGAATCAAGAGATTTTTACATTTTTGTTATCCTCATGTTACTTGAGTAAAATTTTGGAAAACTCTTTGATTGAATGAAGTGTTACTTTAAGAAAATCTTACAATTTCTCTGTTACTCAAATATTTTCAGTATTAATTTATTTTCAATAGATTTCTACTTACAGTTTTAAAAGCATAACTGTGCTAATTTTCGAATCCAATACACAAGAAAGTCCAACGATGATTCATAACATCTGAATATATATATATATATATAAATATTGCTTGATAAATCTAAAATAAAATCAATTAATTTTGTATTTCTTGACAATCAAGTCAATATTTAATAATAGTTTAATTACTAGATTGCATCAGCCATGTGTAAAAAATTTGACAATAGAAAGATTGCCATGAATTATACTCTGCAGAATAAAATAGCATGCATATTCTTTCAACCGCCGAGCATTTTTATGATTTCATTCACATGGATTTCATCGAATCGACGTAATTTAAAGTCGGTTCGAACAGAACAATTTCATTTCTGTACTTTTTCTTTTGTTTGTTTATAACGTAAGAGCGTTACTCGGCAACAAAATAAAATAGAAGCGACCAACAGATTGCTGATAATAATTCCAATAAATCGTTGTAGTTCCTTTTAATATCAAATCATATATTTTGACTTCTGAAGAGATGCTAAGAAATGATTGTCTTGAGATAGATAATTATGAAAAATGTCATGATCTACTGTTATTGTACAAAACAAAAAGACTAGCAATCATTTAAATATTGAAATGACAAATATGTAAATCCAACAGACGTGTTCTTTAATTTGCATCATGCCTATATTGACTCATATTTAACATATTGATAAATAGAATATTCTCTTTTCTTAAGATATCAATTGATACTAAAATATTCAAGAATATCGAAGTGATCATTTATTTTACATCGAAATATTAAATTTCTTTTCAAACTAAGTGCAAATAAGTGACGGCGTATTTCAAATCATATATTAATGTCGCTCATTATGTTTTCTATTATTGAAGAACATATGCTTTTTACTAAATGCTTACATCATTCTTCTCGTCACAATTGAATTTTGTCAGTCAATCATAACTCATGTGAAAGCTACGTTTTCTTTCTTTCTGTCTGTCTTGAAAGTGTACATTGACCATGAAAAGTCAAACATTCCATTTGTAATTACTTTAGGCATCGTCATAAACGCATCAGTCTATTCAACAAGAGGTTTCGTTTAAAATTCATTGGTTAATCGATGACTCTGTTACATTGTATTCAAATTCTTTTAATTCTCAATGATTTATATGTGTGTTGCACAACTAATATATCAAAACTTAGAAATATACATGATAATTCGTCATATTTGTTCTGCTATCGAACATGGCTGAGTTTCCGGCATCCTTTCGAAATTGAAACAGACATTAAACTAATGTTTGTCACATCTCTATGAAGTGCAAATTTACTCTATCGACTCGTATTTTTTTTAGCTCATCTGGTATTTCAACATTTGCTAAAACTTTTACTCCGTCTTAGCTCAAGAGTATTACCTAACTGATGATAACAAATTTCTATCGATTCTTTATTGATTAAATAGAGAAAAATCTTCTCCCTAAAATTTATGTCGTTTCTTTTCAACGACTGTTATTATCTTGAACTATGCTTATTCACCTAAATATAGACGTAACTGAATACAAAAATATATTTCTATATTATATTAGAGTGACGTACATGGGAATAGATCAACGACTTCGAACTAGAGTGGTACGTTAACGTCAATTTAAAATTAACGTTTTGGGCAAAACCGTTAACCGTAGATATTAACGGTTAACGGTTTTAGTTAATTAAATGGTCCACTTCAACTTCGAACTCATTTAGCTATATTCTATTGAGATGGATGTAGATTTCTCAGCATTATACTGAATATTGAGAAGAAAATTTTGCATTATGATTTATGGTATATGCTCTGTCTTTTTAATCTAATTATGAAGCATCTCCAGATTCGTACATAACAAAAGATGCAAGTTTAGATAAATAACCTTATAGAGGACTTACATTCGAGAAGTTTGATGTGTATTTCTTAACTATTTAGTGATTTCCTAAAAGATCTTCGTTACTCAATAATGCTATTTTGAAGTGCTAATATTGATAGAGAAGAGAACAGAGAAAAAATATTATATGAATAGATCAAGTAAGTAATTTAGAAGATATTATCAGTGTAAGAACCATACGTTTTCAAAACATTAAGTCTCAAAGTTTGATATTTTTCAGCATTAGACCTCAAATACAAATTTTGTGATACAGCAGAGAAAGACAAAGTTAAATCATTTTTTTGAATAGTTTATATGGTTTTAGAGTCACTAGTGTCGCTGTTTATTGTTGGTGAAAAATGTAATTATTATCAAAATCTTGAATATAGCGATGCTTTGGCATAAACATTTTATCTGTAAATTGAACACTACACCTATGATTTACACTTTTCGAACGTACATTTGTACTGAATCAATAATCAATGAAGAAGCGATTATCGTTATTTATAGTGCGTTTGTTCTATGCAGTGAAAGAGAAGGATGAAGAAACAGCAGGTTAAGTAATTGATATGAGCAATATGGAGACAGTTGTGCGAATGAATCCAATGAGAAAGATGAATATTTCATCACAAACAACAGCATAAAATTTTAATGAATCAAACAAACTTAAAAGTTCGATCAGTAGTTCATTCAGCTCGAATAAAAAAATATTGGATCTGATTGCAGGTATGAAAAAGCGCTGGATCATTTTCAAACGAAGCAATAAATGTTAACGTAAACCGAATGTTCTTTCTTTGAAATGACATAGTGTTACTATGTTGACTATCCGAATTCAAATTCAATTTATATTTTTAGGTTTACAAGGGGAAAATTCTTATTCATTAGATTTTCATCGACGCTATATTAGAGAGATTAGAAAACAGAATCCATAGTATTATATTACAATTGTACTTTTGAAACTGAACTGTGTCACTTTCAGGTCTAATCAATATTAGAATTTATTCTTCTGTAGTGCAAACTCAATTAAATTTATTTAAAAAGAAATTATTGAGGAGGCGGAACATTTTCTTCGAACGCTCCCATCATGTTGCCTGCCGGGCCATATTGGGCAACAACAACTACGGTTTTACCATCATCACTAAAGCCGACTCCTACACCCAAGCTGCATGAACTCTTCCAAATGAGCTGTGTGAAATGACCAGTTTCCATTGAGAAGTCAGGATTATTGAAATCATAAGATTTGATTTCATCATACCAAGATTGAGTAGCATCCGTACCTGTAACAATTAAAGTTATTTTTGCAAACAAATCTTGATTTTCACTAACCGAAAGTTTGATCTGTTAATGGTGCCGAACTACTCATAGTATACAAGTTTTCACCGAGATTATCACGATTGGAACTATGTTCGAATAATTTATTTTTTGCCAAATGTTTGGCGTAAGCTTGAGCTGTGAAAGTAATCCCGGCATCAATTACAAGTGGCGGGACACCGTGCTTAGCTCGGAATGCATTATGACTGTTTAATGCTTGCATTTCCCATCTTGCCGGAGAAAGATCAGCAAGCTTTTGAGGTTTTGATGGTTGTGGTGGAGGATTGTTTTCTGATATAGACAGGGATAAATCAATAAATAATATTCCATTTTCGTGAATAAATGTTACTTACGGTTGTTAACATCAGGAGAGTTTGTCTGACAATTTTCGTTTGCATCTGTCGAATTATTGCAGCCCATGATTTAATCAGTTATAAGTGTGGATACTTGATCTGAAAGAATGTGAAGTTTTACTAGTCGCATACAAAGAAGAAGATTGATAATTTGATTTAAATGCTCATGTCTATTACATTTTACATGATTATTATCGTAATATTTCATTAGCTTGATACTCAGGTTCAATATTTGCTAGAATTCTAAATATTTTTTTGAGCATCAATTCAATCATTATAGCATAAATAAATGAAGTAATCCTTGGACAACGTAAAATCAGATTCAAGATTTGATATTCACTAGGTAACTAAGCTAAAAATGTCAGTGAAAAGTATGAGCTTTCAAGTGTGTATTAAAAAAACGAAAAAAAAACGTTATTCACGTATGAACTTGCGTGGATTCCTTCACGATGAAAATTCTTCTTATATTCGTCACTTGATTAGCATTAAACAATCCACAGTTAATTAGAAATGTAAGGCATTAGTACATGCAATTTTATCGAACGAATGCTTAGCATATAGAAAAAAACTATCTAATACTTGATTATCAATCGTACGTCAACTCTTGGAATAGGAACAAAAAATATAAACAGTAGAATAAATGATTTTTGATTATAAAACAATCATATACATAATAAATCTGTTAACGGATGCAGTTCACGAGCAATCTCATTCGAACTTAATATTAAAATAGAGAGCTTTATTGCATTGCTCACTTGCGCACATATTTATTTATAGACTATAAACACTATGCTTAAAGTATTCTTAAGAATATTGGTAAGAAGAACTAACTGATATATATATATATTTCTATGCAACTATTTATACTTGCTTTATCGAATACAAAACCAAGAGTAGGAACAAGCGACGAACAGAGAATAATCAAACAAATGAAATAGAATCTGAATGAAAAGCATGTAATAAGATCAATTTTTAGAGAAATTCAATTGATTTTATGAGTCATGTAATGTGCAGTTTCAGTACGGTTTCTATGGTATTCAGCCTCTCGTCACCTTTTTATTCTGTTGCAAACCAATAATGACATTTTTACTATCAATGCATTCAATGTTTTATCTGCGTCTCAAAACAAAACAGTTCTGGCTAATCATGAGCCTGCGTAACCACAACAGATCGACTTTTTCATTATTTACTTAGTCAGTTGCTTGGTTTTACTTTAATCGTGCGAGTACGTCATAACGGTAAACTTGAAAGAAATAGACTCAGCGCGATAAGCGCAAACATGAATACAAATCTAAAACAGATCATCCGAAAAAATGTAGAAAAAGTCATTATTTCAAGCTAATCACAACGAATTGTACTAAAAAAAAATAGGTTTTTCTCATTTAACAAACGGAAAGGATTATAGCAGATCATTGCATACATTTCGTAAATTATAAGTTAGTTTTATTAAAGAAAAGTTTGGTTGTAATCTTTTGATTGATGAAGAGATAATCGATACGTTTTTCAAGATATTTGAAACACTAGGAAAAGCTGATTTATCTGATTGTCTTTGATTACCGTCGGAAATTTCATCATCAGTTAAAGAATTCAATTTGTTTCTTAGTTCACTTTTCATTGTCATCAAAAAGCAGGATGACAATCATATTTTAGATTGGTATTTCTATCTGCGAGGAAAAGTTGATTTTTTGATAGCCACGATTGTCGACGATTGCTAATGACTGTCAATGATTCGCTTTGATTGCAATCGACTTTTCCCGTCTTGGATCAACGTGTGACTTTGCCAGACCTTTCGTTCTAACAGCGATCTTTTATTTTTTCAAATGAATCAATATAACAATTAGAATTACAATTAGAGTCCTTATTAAGGATTCCTTAATACTGGTGCTGATAATCTTTTGTTTGATCAGCTGGATAATGATGTATTTTAATGATATGAAATGTGAGAATTATTTGAGTAAGAAGATAACGCTCAGTATTATCACCAACAAAAATGCGCAACAAGGAAATAGTAAATGCTTTAGGCCTTGTCTTCAAAATACCATTAAAATAAAATTATAGCTCAAAAATATGATAGCTGTCGTTTCACTCTGCAAAAGAGGTTGAGCTCTTTTTTTGAACTTATGCATTTGAAATGATAATGATCTATTAAGTACCCGAGGCTGTACCATCCAATGATTTAAAATATAGTATCTATACTTATATGTGCAGACCTTAGACAATTATCAGTCATGGTGTTTCTTTGATTCACTTGTCTCGATCTACGCAAGTTTTTATATGGATTCGTCTGGTTTCTTTTTCTCTCATCTAAAGTGAATAGAGAACCAATACGCACATAGTCCCTAATCAACTCTCGCCTGACGAATTCCCAGGTAGTCTCCGTCAATTTTAGAATTTTTGGGGAGTTTCTGTCGTGAGCCCCCGAGGAGTTAAGAAAAATATGAAAAAATTTCTTTCGAAACTATCAAAAGTCTACGTAAAACATCCGAAAGAGTCATCAAACTTTCTGAGGGGTTTCTAAAAACTGAATGGGGAGTCCCTTAGAAATCCTCGGGAGTAGGCAGGGAGTCTCTAGAGATTTTTAAGGGGACTCCTCACTCAGTTTTTAGAAACCCTCAGGAAGTTTGAAGATTATTTCGGACATTTTACGTAGATTTTTGATGTCTCGAAAGAAATGTCGATAGAAATTTTTCCCTATTTTTCTTAACTCCTCGGGGGCTCACGACAAGGGCTCCTCAAAAATTCGAAAATTGACGAAGACTCTCTGGAATTCGTCTGGGGAGAGTTGACTGGGGAATTCTTCTTTCATTTTCATAATAAATTTTACACGCAAACTAATTTATTCAATAGAACATCACTTTATAAATCACCTCGCTTAGGATTGGTAGGAATATGAAATGTTGTAAAATATATGATCTGTAATACGGCTTGTCCAAGCGTAACGCTGTGACATTTTGGCAATTGGTTTTTGAAATATCTCAATAACTATGATAGTTGGAAAGCTCATTCAAACGCTATTAGACGCAGCTCGACGAGTTCTACTTGCACTATAATTTTGATGTTTTTCGTTTGAAGTCTATAGTTTACAGAAATAGTTTATAGTCACGTAACACTGTGACAAAAAAGGTCCCTAAATTTTTAGTTCCCTCACTTAAGCTCCAGTTTCTTACGAAAGACAATATCTAAATAAAATGTTCCTGAAACCAACGTTGTAGAGCATCAGACGAGCTTTCCAACGGTAAAAAAAATTCTTCCTCTAACTATTATCATTCGTAAAAAAAAGTAAAAAAACCAACGTAACGTGTGACACAATTTTCGTCGTTATGACACATTAAGTCTTTTTTCAATGTTTAAGGTGCTTAACTTGTTCAGAATGACTTTTGTTTTAGATATCTTAATCCTTCGTATTTTAGCAATGTTTTCACGCAAGAATCAGGTGAATCTATAGAACCTATAGTTCATAAACCACACATTAAATCAGGAAATGCTTCGGATTCTCTGACTCCCCAGTATCTACGAATGACAAAACCAAATAGACCATTTTGTAGAGAATTAAATTCTGCATCGAATAGTGTGATTCTCGATTTTATCTGAAAAACTTTTGTAGCGAACAAAATTCAAAAAACGATTTTGGAAAATTATAAAGCTCACTTTTCGACGCCAATATTTAATTTCCTTATAAACTAAATATCAAATTCGGAATCAGCACTAAAATCTGCATCTGTTAACATATAACAATTTGTTGAACTCGAAAAAAAATTTTTTTGATTTTTCAAAACTTCATCAACGAAGGTGACAGTTACGTGGACAAGCCGAATAGAGTCATCCGGCTGTTGCTAAAAACTATAAAACATTTGAATATTTACTAGTGGTAGAAATCAATTTATACGAGACACACTGCAACAGCAACATTAGCATTTTTTCAAATGCCCAAGTGTATAAATCCGACAGTGAATCCTATTGGATCTCACGGGATCCGACAAGCCGACAAAATTCGATCG
Source organism: Rotaria magnacalcarata (assembly GCA_900239745.1). NCBI lineage: Eukaryota > Metazoa > Rotifera > Eurotatoria > Philodinida > Philodinidae > Rotaria > Rotaria magnacalcarata. The sequence continues at coordinate 14,622 of OENM01001695.1, read as the reverse complement.
GTTTTCGGGTCTAGGACCTGCTAACAGATCCGACGAAAAAAAAACATTTTCTTAATCACCAATGAATAAGCATATGGTGTCAACAGAACACATGGGTCGAATACTTACATTGGATTCCGCTAAATTCCGACACTGTAACCTATCGGATTCGAACACTAGGGCTCCGATTGTAGGTCCCACACCCGGATACCAATAAGATTTCGTCGGTTTAATGAAATTCATGCTATGTCCGATAAGATTCCGACACGAATCCGACAAGATCCTACTATCAGAATCATTCTCCTGGGTAAATGGTAGTTTGAAATTATGAAACGGCGTTGATGACCATAAGTGAACAAAATTTTATTATGTCATTATCAATATTTCATTTCTTTTTCTATGAATCTATAATGATGGATATATATGATTTTTTCTTTTATCATGCTGATCCTTGTATATCTTGAATTCTTTCTATCTCTTAGATACATAGTTCGATGGAATTTTTATTTTTTAATTGTCATCAATTACTTCAGTTTTATCATTATGACAGTTCACGTCACGCTTCTATTTGTTTGTGACAAATAAACTTTCTTTGTTGACCACATAACCCGAGGTTTCTAATTTTGTGTCTAGTTTTCTCAAGATGATTGCATTTGAAAAAAATATCAAGTGTATATTGTGCCGATATTGATGGCGCGCTTCGATGATTCTCCTTCCTTCTCTTTCTGTTCTCTTTCCATTGTTATAATATATCTCTCTCCTGTCTCTCTCCTATATATACGTGTGTTATGTACGAAGTTGTAACGCTCTGAATATGTGAAGAAACGAATAAGCACGTCATGGCCTAGAGTGGCAATAAGCCACTCCATCTGTATCCAGTTTGTCATTACGATATCGGATCAAATAGGGTCTTATTTATCGTTACATACGTACATAAGAATTTATATAAGAATTATTTGAAATATAAAATATTTTTGTTTGAATTTAAAAAAATTGCGCATAAGTCATGTACACGAAATAGGTTGCTTATTGTAGATTGTAATGAAGCGAAAAAATTACGTTGGACAATTGAATTCTTAAAATTGGCTCTCTCTTCAGATTACAAAGAAGTTCAACGCAGGACAGTGTTCTCTATTTGTTGCTTCCGACTGATTTGTATTAGACAATCATTGTATTTTAAAAGCTTTTTATACCGATATTGTTTTTAAACTTATTCGAAAGCGATGATTCACTGAATTTGTAAGACTAAAACAATATTTCAATGAGTGAAAAATCGTTTTTAATACCTGCCTTGCCACGCTTGCTACACTTGCATGTCATAAAAATTTTAATCGATTTCGTGTTATTAAGCGCATAGTTTACAGCTTCTTATTTTTGCATTGATGCGTAAAATGTTGCTTACTCACTAGTTTCGGCTACTGTTCAATATTTTATCTATCAAAGTTTAATGAACACATTTCTTTCATTAAACAACCGATTAACGATTGCATTGAAATAAACTTCACGTAACTACATTCACTATAAAGAGAAGCAATGTTTTAACTGTACAACGATCCAATTCGTATTCTTTGACAGATTTTTTGTAAAAACAGAAAATTTGCAGTACTACATTGGTGATTCAGCAACTTGCTGGACATAGAACAGCTATTAGATAGATGAGTGTATTCTTCGATCACTATTGCGATTAACCCAGCACCAGCACATCAACATGATGGGCTTGAATTTGATCCGTTTTTGAAAAAAATTTTAAAAATAATACAATAACATCAATATAAAGCACTGTGAGAATATTTGTGAAAAATAGAAACAACGTACGATTTGTAAAACACTTCCGTCAGAATTCGTTCTATAAGCTGAAAAGAAAGACATGATTGACGCATAAAATGTTATTCATGTTTGCTCTGAAAGAGTATATTGGCTGGTTTCGTAAATAAATGTCAAATGCCAAATGAAACATTCATCTGCAATGCATTCATCGCCTAATCCAGTGTAGGTAGTCTTCTAACAGTATTTCTGATCTGCCCCGAATATATTTACTGAGCAAATGTTATTTTATGATTCAATATAGATTTTATTGAAATGATGTTAATGAAGCCGTAGATTATACTTTATTAACCCAGGAACTATTGAGAAAAAGGAAGTCAGAAGTTTAAGTTTTGAATATTCTATATATATAGAGAGAGAGGCGTGTGAGTTAAAAGCACATACATACACTGTTTTCAGTTTCACAACAGCATGGTGACATATATTCTTTATATAATCTTTTTCGTTTTCTTTCACGATACTTTCGCTTATTTTATAAGTGACAGTGACAGTAAGTTTATCCATTTTACAATTTTTTTTCAATGAACGAATGAGAGTTATTGACTAGATGCTGGCCAATATCAAAATGATGAATTGTTGAATAATCCTTTGAATCAAACACAATCATTTCAAAAGATTAATGAAATGAGCATGATCGGTTCGGAGTTTCAGGTCTCACGAATAATGTCAGTTGTTGCTTTAAATGGTCAAGGTCAAATTGTTCATTCTTTACCGTATCCTAATTCATTGCGTACCATACGTATTACTGCAAATCAAACTAATGGCCTGTTTTCTTTAATGGAAGGTACTATTCAAGTCGGTGAAGGAATGCAGTTACATATTCATAACCGGGAAGATGAAACATTTTGTGTCCAAGAAGGTCAAATACAATTTCGCCTTAATAACGATACGTTCTTTGCCAGCAAAGGTGACTGTATTTTTGCAGCCAAAAGATCTTTAATGGCATTTAGAAACAAGAATACCACAGGAACACGAGTACTGTTCTTTTTTACACCTGGTGGTATAGAAGAATACTTCTACAAGGCAAGCCCATATTTTGCACAACAACCTCCAAACACAAATGTTACGGATAAGTTTGCAGAGGATTATGGAATGGAGCTATTCGGAATGCCGATATGGGATGATGCAGAAAACGCTTGTGAAACACATAGGCTGAAGTTTTTTCTGTTGTTTTTCGCTATCATTTTATGTTACAAGACTAATATTAATCTCTAAATAAACATGTTTCAAAGTGTTTTCCGTACTTGTGAGTTAATTTCATCTTGCATTTTACGGAACTCTTCGTATTAGTATTTCTGACTAGCTCGATCTCATGTTTTCAATAAAGTTTCTATGAAAGAAAAAGGGCTAGGAAGATAATATATCGACTACTTGAGATTATAATTTTTAGTCAATACATAGATTTCATGCAGTATGCTTCGATTCCAGATATTGATGGGGAATATGTATGTGATTATTCGATCAAGATAAAATCAAATAACCTATAAATATTTCGTTACATTTAAGTATGAGTATAGGCCAAGGGAGAAAAGGCGCGACTTCCGTACTTCCTTGTACTTTCATCGTAATTCATATACAATTTTGTGCGATACGTATACCCAGATACATACCTTTTACCAGTGACTTTTTTCATGTCGTTGTACTATTACTTCATTATAGCTACTATATTCTAAATATGAGTTTCACTGATAACTAAACACGTGTTATGCATTAACAATGCTTCATATAGATCTATGAATTCATAAAAACTATTATATAGATAAGTGACCGACTTTTAGTAAAGTTATCAATGTATTGTTTTATAATTGTTGAAGATATATATCAGGAGCGCTGTCTATATAAACAATAAATGCTTTTCTAATACTTAGAACTTGATCAATATGTTTTCATATAATACAACATAGTATGCCCTAGAGATAGTAAACAATAAATGCACGGCACGTTCAATTTCTATAGCAGCATTTGTCAAAATCTCAATGAAAAACTTGAGTTCGAAAAGGTACATCAATATCCAAAAGAAAATAAATATAAATAGTGTAATTGTAAGACACGCTCTGTACCATTGTGAAAACCGTTATAGTTGGGATTCATATAAATAAATAGGAGATAACATTGTAAAAATATTGGGTTCAAATCTGAGCCTTTTCGAACCCTTTTAATCCGATAAAATAGTGAAAATGCTTTTTCGGTAGCAAGAGATATATATTTGAGACGCGCTTTGATAGATCTGGATTTCTCTAATTTTTGATCACACATATTTATAATTCCCATAATGAGTCAATATATATATATATCTGTGTTCCTATCATGATAGTTTATCATGAGTAAGAAATACTATTGAATTCTGTGCGTTAGGAATACTTCAACTTTTGTCTAATCTCTTCCCTTTCTTCTTGTATGTTTTCTTTTTGCTTTTATTCTCCTTTTTTCTCATGGCTTGATTTAAGTATTATTCTTATTCGTATTAGCAGTATAGTGTAGGAATCAAGCGGTCAAGTAAACATTCATTTCTACAATGCGTCCATCATACTGAAAGGATTAGTTGAAGGGTCAACCATGAACGGAAGATTATGGGAATGATCATACTCCGGCAGCACTATTTTTATGAAGCCCTAGTAATTACGAATTTCAAAATATGAGCAATGCAAAAGTCAAAATGAGAGTGAATCTTTCTCAGTATTACACCAACAATATTATTTTTTCTGTAAGTATTATGACAGCTTATCGGTTATGATTCTTTCGTTTTCTGACATTCCCATCTAGATCATTTGATTTCAATCTATTGCAGATTATTTTTCAATACAGTTGGTCATGCTGTTTTCATGTTTGAATCAACAAAATCAATGGAAAAGCACGGCAGCACTTTAATTACTGACCGATTGACTGGTAATCTTATATTTATTTTAATTCGAATTCAAATTCGAATTTGTCTTCGTTTTGTCTCAATTATCAGAACGATGGAAGTATAAATATTATTCTATCATTAGAATAGAATTCGAAGTATCACCACAGTTTGAAAATAATTCACTTTGAAATAGTCTATGCAAAATTCGATATCGATACTGAGACTGAGACTAGGTCAGAATATGAATTGTTTAATTATTGATGGTACAATGTTTTGAAGCGATTCTTGCTAGTGAATTGTTTTTCAGTGCAAATGATCTTTTTGTGAGGAAACAAACATCAGTTATATGACACTTACTTCAACAGTAATGTTCGAGTTGAAATTCCGAATCCACGATAATGTTTTTACCTTATGTGTGATGACACCTATAACGAAGGCAATAAATCAATCAATCTATCTATACAATGGTTTATTCACTTTCACCAATACTAGCACCATTTCATATAAAGAAATATTTTGCTCACAGATTTGAGATGTTTAAACTTGATCAGTGTTTCCACCAAGAATATTCTCCAAACTCTAGTCGTACCATTACACTAGATATATTTATGCATTGCGTAATTGTCTAATACGACTTCGAATACAGATAAGATAGGACTTTCCTGAAGCTTGTTCGCTATAGGCATGATCTAGGATAGTATCGGGCTCTTGTTATGTGCTGGAATCATATCCTAGAATGCTACAGTAATGATATCAGAGCGCACACATACAAGAGTGTTAGGCGAGGTTCTGCAGAAGGCACTGTGTGCCCTCAGGCTGCAGCATGGAAAATAAAGAGTCACTGATGTTACCTAATATTTTCTCATGCATGGAAGCTGTTGACTTATAGTTCTCCTATATTTTTTACTTTTCTACTGGTAACAAGTACTGGTATGTTTTATCTTCCATTTATATTATAATTTAAATTATAGACAGCTCATGTCGACCACCGCTATCTTATTGGCATTAAGTTATTACAATTTTTGATAACTATAATATTGCATTAAATGAAATCAAGAATTATGAGTATACGCGTATTTTCTCAGATGATCTCTGCGTTGAAGTAACAAATAAATTAGTTCATCAAAGATTGATATTACAATAACATATACTCACTCCTGTATTCGTCAGTTTTTATACTATAGGTTCTCTTGTGGGAGGATTCTATTTACGCAAACTTATATTATGTTTACTGTTATTTACAGATCGATTACTTAAGTCTATCCTAATTGAATAATTCACAATTAGAAGTTAGCTAGAGTTCTACCTATAGAATATCAAAACACTGAGGTACTGCGAAAAGATCTGTGATTTTGTTCACTCCGCTCAATTGAAGACCGCATTATCGTTAGATCACCAATATTTACGAGATATAAACTTTGCGTATGTTGTTTTAGGCAGCACAGGAATGCGTCGTGTATGAATTCAGTACGGCGAACGAACTGAAAGAGCAAAAAAGCATTAATAGAAAGAGAAAACTCAAAGAGCATACGTGTGTATTTTGTTAAACGTTATTCACTGAATCATCTGATACCTTCACCTAGATACATTTTCATGTATACAGTTGACCTTCCGTGTCCAAGAAAAAAATATACTAAAATTATCGAAATCTCAGGCTCGATAATCCGAACTAGATTATCAGCAATATATTCATTTTGAAACAAATTAACTTGTTATCGAACCTATATCTAGGCGAAGAACCTCTGCGATGAGTTTACTAAACCTAAAACGGCTTGCCAGATCACGATTTTATCTTTCCTAAGATTCGATAAACCCACAATAAAACCACAAAGCTTCTCCACCTGGTCACAAGTTCAATAAAAAACCAATTTTTAAAGCGAACAATACTGTACTATTTGCTACATGCAGAATAAATGAAAAACATTAAACCGATCGTAACTGCGTATTAGTTATCGAATAAGAAAATCTCATCTTCTACTCAAGTACTCTGTTATTAATACTGACAAATCACCCACATTCAACCAAATACAGTTGTCACAGAAGCGTGATATTACGTTCGAAAATATGCACTTTTACTTATTCAAAGAAAACATTCATCAAGAGTCTGTCTCAAGGGGGAAAGGCGGATTCAGGATTCCCGGGATTCCCGGATTCCCATGGGATTCCAGGATTCCAATGGGATTCCAGGATTCCAATGGGATTCTAGGGATTCCGGATGGATTCTCGGGATTCCCATCGGATTCCGAATGGATTCCGGTTTGGATTTCTTGATTTCCATTCGATTTTAGGAATCCTTTCAGTATTTATAAACTTCTAATAATATATTAAATATCAATAAATCGATATCAACGTAGGATACTTTACCAAATTAGGTTTTTCATCATCTCAGTTTAATGTACATACAAAATACAGTAGATAGAAGAAAATCTATCATCGCCAGAAGTCTAGACACGTCACCAAATAAGATGGATATCAAGTCAACTGGAATAATAGAGCAATTTAATTTGTGTTCGTTTTATTTAAGAAAAAAAAACTAACAATAAACAATAAAGAAATGAAATGAGAAAAAACAGCAGCGAGACAAAGTGTAATGAAATAAGAAACAATTATAATGAGCTAGTCCAGTCTACTGTATGTACTTTTTTCGTTTTATTTATCGACCTGACTGTTGAACTCTCTTTAAGCGATCAGCTGATAGATTATCTTTACTATCAGTTAAAAGCCAGCAAGCGGTTTGCTTGTGAATATATTTTTTTTCTCCATCGATCTCAACAGAAAAATAAGAGTCAGATAATGCAGGAGAAACTGAATTAATTACTCTCATTCCATCAAATCGATATTTTCCACTTGCTGAAATAGATGGTAGATCTTCTTCCTCGTCGTCTTCAGATGAGTTCTCATCATCTGAATTCAATATGATTTTTATGTTGGTTTCAAGTTCTTCACTTGGCTCATCATCGGATGAATAGGTTTCATTATCATCATAAGATAGTTTTTTATTTTTTTTTTCAAATTGATTTTTTATAAATGAACTAACTTTATTTATAGTAGTTATTTTTTTCTTTTCCAAAGCAGCATTAATATCAACTTTAGAAAGAGTCTGATATGCATCATCAAATGCTTGATGAATAGTTGTTTCAATTTGATTATACGTGAGAAAATTGATATCGATAGACGACGTCAGATTATTCAATGAAATAGCTTTTCTTCGTCGTTTATGATGCTTCGGAAATTTCAATAAACAGTCTGATTGACCAGACTCACTTTTATTCTCTAATTCCGTTAAAATCGAAAGTTTGCCAGCTCGTTTAAGAAACTGATCAGTAGTAAAATTTACTACTGATGAGAAAGCTCCTGACATTGATCGTGTAAGTCGAAAAGTAGCTTCGCATGGTTGTGAATTGTAATTCGATATCAATAGAGCAGAGTTCGGCATATGATGTCGATGTACTAGAAGACAAATTGCCAACAAACTATGAGCATTGAGTTCAATTGAAAAATGTGCAGGACTAGTGATAAATAAATCCTTTTTATTTTCAACATTATATCCTAAAGTATCTTTTTCATCAATTATGTCCAACCAATTTTTCCATATACGACACAAAAATACTGCATACCAACTATAATAGATCCGATTAATGATTGATGTATCATGCTCCACATATGCTAACACGATACAACGTAAAAGATGCAAATAAATTCGTGTAGCTTGAGAACTTTCGATGTCCTCCAGAGTAGTGAATACATCATCGCTTGAAAGTTTGATACACGACGAAAAATTTTGTCGGTCTTTTGGTTCAATATCTGTTTTAACAAGTCCATGTGCAAGCTTTGATTTCTTTTCAATTAATTCCATTAATACTTCAATAGAAACTTCTTCTTTTCCTATTAGCATTGATGCTTTTTTGGAAAGAATACGATTACGAAGTTTAGTACACAAATGTATTGAATCTTGAAAACAGAAAAACAACTGACGAGTTCCCATGAAAAACCAGCTCGACCAGCTTTTAGGTAGATCGATATCGAAAGCATCCTGACGATCACATATAGACATATTGTTAATTCTTCCAAAAAAGCCTGTAGCAAGACGCATCGCAAGCAAGTATCTAGGATCACAATCAGTTGCGAAGGCAACTATACGTACATTGGACTGTCGAGCATTTTCGAACATCCATATCCATCGATTGAGAACATCAATGGCTTTAAAATTATTGTTGATTCCATAAGCAGCTAGTAGAAGCGGCGATGAATATGGATTAGAAGCTATGAGTGGCTTCACCATATGAACATTAAGATAATGTGTTTTATCTTTATTTTCGAACCAACTTTTTAATTCATCAAATGAATCAGTTTGAAATTGACGAGAATAAGGAATACCATGTTTCAATGAGATCGGAAATCCACTGAACTTATTAGTTGCAGAATTATATGATACTTTTTTAATGACTGCAGTTGCATCTTCAGAACAAACGGCTATATCATAGCCAACTGATTTCTGATGATTTTGCAGTATATTATATCGAAAAATACCTTCTTCAATGCATGCACCCGCCTTTCCAAGACTATCATCCAATGTGGATAAAGCAGGAATGGCACCGGGTAGATTGAGTCGAACGAATTCATAGACGTTTCGTCCACCCAAGATGTACAATGATTGAGCAAACTGTTGCACATGTTCGCTATAGCGATAATTATTTTTATTTTTTGATAGATTGCTGAAAATATTTTCAATAAAAGCTAGAAGAAAAGCATGATTGTTTTTTGTGTCATCGTTTTCATTGAAGTGAAACGATTTTATCAATTTTTTAAACGAAGAAAAAAATGCATCATTTAAATTAGCTGTATTTTCCTGGTTACAATTTTGATTGTTTGCGGCATGTAAGGCTCGCATGAAACGATCGAAATCTAAACGTAAACCAGGTTTTAACATAATAGTGCCATCATCAAGATGAAGACACGCTCGTTGCGTTATTTCTTCTAACTCTTTATATTTTTTATCGAAAAACAAAAGTACATCATTTTCAATCAAAAGTAGTTTATAAACGTTATTGATTGAAAGTACTTCCATTAATTCTTTAAAACTTTCTCCACATGTTTGAGTAACCAGCTCAAAAAATTTCTCACCCTCAAGTGTGAGAACATCAGCAGGCAATACAAGTTGTTGAAATTTTTCGAACATTTCATACACTGGTTCACCTAAAGTCAGTGAAACAATATGATGATCGTTGCTTTATTTGTAACAGAAACGTGTTTCTTCGACGGCGGATTATGGAATGGTAGCGAATATGTGACATGCCATCATATATATGTATATATGCGAGAGAGAGAAAAGAGAGAGAACTTTCTCGTCGTGTACGAAAAGAGAAAGAAAAATTAGTTCTAACTGACTGAAATATATTGTTTGAATTTTAAAAAGAACGCTTTTTTCTCGTCTTAATTGTTCAACCGTTGTAAGTTCGTCAACTTAGTAAATGTGATCAGATAAAGAATGTGATGCAAGGAAATGACTGAGCGAAACTAAATAAGAATACGTTAGAGTATATCAAGAAGTTGTGATAGCTAACAATATGTGCGATTTATATCATCATGTTAGTAATAATGCTACAATTTCTATAGCTTATTGAAATATTCTATAATTCACTAGAATTAATGATCATATTTTATCGTATCCGAATTAGAATTAGTTGACTGAATGGGAAGATCAAAGATATTTACAGCAGCTGAACCTTCTATTCGAACTAATTTTATTTAAAAACCAGTATTTACATCATCAAATAAAATACATAATCATAATTGACATATAAAGTAGTACAAAAAGTAATTATCCTACAATAACGATTAACTTATTTTAACACAAATGTACTAAAACGAATTTCACAAAACTTTTAAAGCCTAATACGTTTTTTTTTAGCAACTTGTTCTATATTGTACGTCCTTTTCAACGACTTCACTGTACCAACAGTATGACCAATAGTAATACTGGATGCCGAGCCTTGTGTCAGTTCATTGATCGATACAGCTTGCGATGTTGTATCATCTGTTAATTCATATTCATCTAGGCTATTAGGTTCATCAGCATCGTCGGATGTAATCTTTTTCTTTTTCATCATAATACAATTTTTCGATTTAATGTGCTTGTAAAAATTGCTTAATGAAAATTTATAGCGCACTCGTGTTAATTGAACTTTCACACCACACGAACAACATATAGATGCTTCTGGACTGGACCCATTAGACACGATGGCAAGCTGAAAATCTTGATTTTCAATTAATTTGCTATTAGCCATATTCATTGCATGACAGTTTTTTTGAATCCATTCATTCAACATATTGATGATTGAATCATGATGATTTAATTCATTTGTACAATCTAAATTATAACATTTTATGCAAATATAGATATTTAAATATTTATAGATTGACATCTCTGTTTTCATTACCGAACCTGATAGTAATAGATTTAATTCAAATGTTTTTTCTACAGTATAGTGTTAAAAATAGCAAGCTTAGGAATTTTACGTGATGCTCTTTTACGCTGGTATAAAAGTAATTTTTTTAGTATTTATTACTACTGAAAGAAAGATAAAAAGAATATTCACGAATTTTTGAAATCGCTCATTTGATTCATAAAATAATTTTACATGTTTATTTATTGTTCATTATTACTAGTATATCAATAAACTAAGATAACCGCTCTGTAATATTGGTCGTTTTCAATATGGGACAAAATCCTAGTACGAAGATTAGAGCTAGGCTATGTTAATTTAGGTACTTAATTCTTTCTTCCAGGTTACTTAGCCCTTTTTATCTTGATCTAACGTAGTTGTTTCTTTATATTTGTACAATACCGAAATTATAAAGGCTTATATCTATAGCAAACGTCTTAGTTTATGAGAGTGTCTATCAATCTTTTTTTTTATCAAACTAAATATTAAAACACTATGTAGCAAATTCAATTGAAAGTTAAATAACTATCAGAAATCACTTAAAAGTTCTGAATTAGAAAAAATATATTATTATTAATTCATCTTTTATAAAATACATTATTAGTTGAGATATGAACTTCTCATAGTAAAACTAAAATCAATAGTAAAATAATGATTAACCTGTTGTTGTTGTCGTTGTTGAGGATTGTTGATGAGAAGATAATGCCGAGTCATCTTTCGATGAATCTTCGACAGAATCATGATTGTTTTCACTGATATTGGGAGATTGTGATTGTTTATTTTGTTTAAATTTCACTCGATTGACTTTCAAAATTTCTTCATGTTTTTGTTCGAGAAGTTGATAGAGGTATTGCATACTAGCTCGATAACCTGGTTTTACTATGTAGGTGTCATCATCAGCTTTCAAACAAACTAATCTTTTAATATCATTTAATGCTGAACAAGAAATTGACAGGATTTCAAATACATCTTCTGTGTTTAAAAAAGAGTATACACTTCGAATACCTTGAGCTGCTAACAATTTCGCTTCAGCTGATCCTGCAACTCTCTCGACCATATTGAAAAATTTATCATCGTAAAATGAGAGCACTTCTGTTGGTAATATAGATGTATCAAACAACAAATTTTTTATAGCCATAGTTCAATCGTAAATTCACAAAAAATTCACATAATAATCATATAATCATTTCAGTTATATTTCAAAACGTTGGTAATGAAAATCATTCCATTCAAATATTGCGAACTTATTTTTTAAAGAGAATGTATGAACGAATAATTACGTGGCGCAGTAGGGGTCACTCGAATCTGAATGTACTCGAAACAGTTATGCATATTTCACTTGAATGCATTGTTTTACACTTACGTTGAATTTAGCAACGATGTCACGTTCATAAATTTAGATCGTATCTATGAACGTAGTAAACCATCATATAAAATACTTTTGTTATTAATTTTAACTGGTAATTCGCTAAAATATTCGATGATATATAACTAAGATCTTGTAAAAAAAGAATAAGTTAAGATATAATTAACGATATTGATATCTGATTCGTTTTCAGTTCTTTTTTGTTTGTTTTTGTTGTCACGTCTTACTCATTAGAACTTATTTAAAGAATTTGCTAAAGGCCACTCATTTTAATACTATATGCTTTATTCGTACAAAATATACGATCACATTATTATTCTGAAAATAGATGAGAACGTTCCATAAGTGCTTCAGTGACATTTAAGGACTTCAGTAGAAACTCAAAGTTACTTTCGAAGCTAAAACATTTATGGGCATAGATTTCTCTTAGAAAAATCATGATTTCGATAATTTTTGAGAAAGTAGTTGCATCATAATTGAATGAGCTCGACTTTTTTTCTTAGATTGCATTCGAAATATCAATTTCTGTTATTATTTCTATGTATTAACAAGAATAGTTCAGTGATATGCCTTGTAGAGACAACTTTTTTCACAACCTTAGCCTACACGATTTCATTGAAATTTGTCTTGACTGATGACAAGTCTCTTACTACATTTTCCATCCATGATAATTATATACATCATTTTGTTTTATCTATGTATCCTAGATAATACTTGTAATTTATAATATCAAGAGCATAAACTAGATTCTTTCCATAAATCAACATGCTATGACTTGTTTACTTCGGTGATGAGAATTATGAATTTCAGCAAAAAAGAATTTGTATTATACCTTTTATGACAGAAAGTTCTTATTTCACAACGACTAGTTTATCTGTATAATCTATTTCGTTTAATTGCTTCAATTGATGCTTTGATTTCTCCAGAATATAAATTATATTTTCTGGATTCCAGGGATTCTCATGGGATTCCCAAGATTTTCATGGGATTCTCGGGATTCCCGGGATTCTCATGGGATTCCCGGGATTTTCATGGGATTCCCGGGATTCCTGGGATTCTCATGGGATTCGGAATCCATGGAATCCGCCTTTTCCCCCTTGGTCTGTCTTCAAAACAACACTTTTCCTAATGTTTATCGACTGAATAAGTATTTACTTTAACGCAATACATCAAGCGTTAAGATATGCTCTTATCTGATTGAAAAATGGATCGATTTTGTTATTGCAATTAAATGAAAAAGGATTGAAGTTACTGAACCGTATTGTTTGTTAAACGTTCTCTCAAGGTATTTCTCTTACTAGAAAAACAAGTTTATTCTAGACCTGAGAACTGTTTATTCTGCTACTGTAAATTTAATTACCTGATCATAACACTTAAAAATACTATGCAAATTGGTTTTACTTTCCTTAGGATCATCCAATCAATATCGTTGTTGACACGACAAACAATATTTATGGCGAACCTGATACGTCAAATATCAAAGAAATACAACTAATTCTCTTCAATTATACCTAAGTGCGAAAAACAAACCTGACATAATCCCAATTTTGATTACTACCTAGATAAATAAACGACGAAAACAGAACCATTGCATCGCCTATATAAGAGGTCGCCGCTGTGTCAAATCCACAGTTCTCCATTCCAGCAATGCCATCGTTTACAAGCATCATATGGTTTTTAATGTAAGTAGCATTCATCTGGTAATCTCATAATTAATAATTTGTTTTTCTAGATTACACATATGCACGACAACAGGTACCATCCAAAACTATATTCCCAAATTCATGCACAGGCCACCTCACCACTTATATTAAACCCATCTTATTCATGATATTTAGTCTCCCCTTCACCTTGAAGACTGAAGCTTTTGAACACGAAAAAACATAATCCTGAAAATATATATGCAACTAACAAAATTTTCTATCTCATCAAGTTCATCTGGAAAAAGCAATTTTTCGAGTGAACAATCAATCTAACAAACCGTTGTGAATAAAAATGCAAAATTCACATTTCCGCATTAATCTCACATTTCAAAAACCGCTTTACCCATATCTCCCTACCATCTATTCAGGCGGTCAGGTAGCAATTCAACACTATTTTCATCAACAACCGCATATCAACATGACTTACAGAGTAGTTTTCCTTGAAACCTGTACGTAACT